>JACEFZ010009533.1:330000-409057 GCA_014155875.1 Cepaea nemoralis
ACATTATAACATGTCGGGAAAACCCACAGCAAATTTCGCAAGATATAATAGGAGCTGAGTTGCGTCAAGAACCAATATCAAAACACTCGGGGACATTCCCATTACGTGCTCCGTCCTCATCTTCAACGGCCAGCGAAGAGTCGTAATCCTAATGGTACGAGTAGTAGTTTGATTATGTATCCGTTTGGACTCTCCACGCAGTCCTGAGTGTCGGCCAGATCTCTAGTCACTCCCTGCAGCACCATTCCCTCCACTCCGTGATGATCTATCTGTTCTTCTCCACTATACACACGATTCCAAGGGGTCCCGACCACATCTGCCTTATCATGCACCAATACCCCACCCAGGGGTGCAGACTCAGCCAATATGTCCACCTGCTCGTTTCCCACCACACCAGCATGTCCTGGGGGAAATATCCAACAGATGCTCTCTATTTTTGATTGGTGAAATGAAGCCAAGCTGCCACTCTGCCCGAAGCATGCCTGTCTTCACATTATTCATCTTACGTTGTGAGTCCGTTACAATCACGACATGCGTGTGCCGTTTGTCCTCCAGTAGCGTTAATCGTTCCACAGACACGCTGATTGTAAACACGCCGACTTAACCCTCTCATACGTCCCTCCGGACCGGACATACTTACTACTACTACTACTACTACTACTACTACTACTACTACTACTACTACTACTACTACTACTACTTCTAGTAGTAGTAGTAGTAGTAGTAGCAGCAGCAGCAGCAGCAGCAGCAGCAGCAGCAGCAGCAGTAGTAGTAGTAGTAGTAGTAGTAGTAGTAGTAGTAGTAGTAGTAGCAGCAGCAGCAGCAGCAGCAGTAGTAGTAGTAGTAGGCCTCTTTCAGTCCTGCAGGACTATAAAGCTGTGCCGCTAGGGAGGTACCTGACAGCACCGCTGGTGACTGTAAAGTCCAATGCGAGAGTGACAATCTCTGTCAGTTTCCGCATCCATAAGACGAGGTAGGTCCCGCAGTAAGTGACTGCATTTTATGCCTGTGCCGCCTATCCTCAGTTTTTTTTTTTTTTTTTAATTAGATTGCGCTCAAAGGGCACCAGTCCGTTTAGTACATCTCTTCTCCAGTCTGTCGCAACTCTTTCCCACGTGTCTGAATCTATGCCATGGGTTTCATATCTTGTTTACACACAATCCTATGCGGCATTTGGGGTCTTCAGGTTGGCCTCTTCCTTGTGGCTAGTTCTCCGTATAGGAGATCTTTGGGAATACATTCATCCTCCATTCGAGATACAAGGCCCAGCTATCGGAGGCGTCTCTGCTTGAGGAGAGTAATTTTATGGTTTGTGTCTTCGGTATTCAAATTCACTACGGGAAAACATTGTTTTGATTTTCTGAAACATGTTTGTTTGTTATGTGGTCTTTCCACGATATGCCCAGGATACGTCTCAGACATCTCATATGGAAGGTATTAAACTTTCTTTCCTATTGTGAGTACTTTCTTTCCTATCGTGAGTACAAAGTCCAGGATTCACTCCCATAGAGTAGTGTACTAACAACACAAGCTTTATATACTTGAACTTTTTACGCTCTGTTAGTCTATTATTATTCCAAACTCTTTTAGTTAGCCTGGAAAGTGTTGTGGCTGCCTTTCCAATGCGTCTGTCGATTTCTGTCTCTAGTGAAAGATTATCTGATATTGTCGGCCCCAAATACGCAAACTCATGTACAACCTTCAGTTCTCGTAATTAGAAATTTTGATTGATGGAGGCGCACCAGCATCTTGCTTCACCACCCGTGTTTTATTTAGGCAGATGGTGAGCCGATAGTCTCTGCAGGCGGCTGTAAAACGATCTATGAGCCATTGGAGATCTTCTGCTTCGTGAGTTGTCAGTGCTGCATCGTCTGCAAAAAGTAATTCTCTTGTGCATCATGATCTTATTTTTGTCATTGCCTTGAGTCTTGATGGTTAAAAAGTTTGCCATCAGATCTTGCATGGGGGAAATACCTTCAGTGGCAGTCCAAAAATGCCTGTCTTAAGAGAACGGCGATACTAAAAAGTGTAGGAGATAGAATGCAGCCCTGCTTTACTCTACTGCTGATGCTGAATGACTGGGACGTTGAACCATCAGACCACCAGACACACACTTAACTCCTAATTCCATATTCTTAAATACGCTGTTTCATCCCATACCAAGTCTTTAGGAAAGCGGGGGGGGTGGGGGGGGGGGGGGGGGGGAAATAAGACAACAGGAAAAAGAAACAGACATGCGTATTTGAATCAGAAGAAGCGGGAAAGAGTGCAAGCGGGTCAAAGCATAAGCAAATAAACCGAAAATAAAAACCAGGAATTCATGAGAAAATTAAGTACAAAAGTAAATCACTAAATAATTGAATTATTGAACAAATAACCCCCCAACCATCTAATAAATGAAACATTAGACAGTGAATCAACGAATTAACGATGCAGTAAGGGAATAAAGTAATGAATACATTCATAACCGAATGAATGAATTAATTACATAATAAAAACATAAACATAAGAATAAACGAGTCAATTAGCAACACTACAGGCGAATTAATTCATAAAAAAGGGGAAATGAACATAAGGCGGACGCGTTAGTGTAGTTGATAGCAGCTACACTGTTGATGTCATGACCGCGGTATGAGGTAGGTTCCACGCCTGCATTCGTCGTCCGCTAACAGAGACAAAAATGGCCGCCGATTGCTCCGTGCATTCAGGCCTACACAGTGTGTACAAAAGTACAGGTCCTATATAGCACTTCAACACTCATTTCCTCATTGCCATTCAGATATTTTTATTGGCCAGTATGCTTTCCATCTTGCAATAGGCTACCTTTGTGCAGTCCAATAGCATATGGAATTTATAGGTAGAAAAGTCGCATCTATTCTTTGCTAGGATTCCCATAGCATGTATAGACTACACAGTGTGTTTGTAAAGTCTCACAACACTGTATGTAAAACAATTTTTAAAAAATGAAGTACATGACGACATCAAAAAATGTGCTCCACTTCGTGAAGAAATATACAGCGAATGGCTGTCTTCTGCTGAAGTAATTCTTTGCACTCCTAACAGAATGGTTTTATCAACGGAAGAAAGAATTGTTTTGGTTGAAGAAGTGTTTCGAAATGATAGATAATATACGCGGATGGTTGTGCAAAGATTTATAGCAAGATTTCCTGATAAACAATCTGCTCATCTCATTACGGTTAAAAATTTATTGAATAAGTTATAATGAATACTTCATTGGTACTTTACAACTTCTCTAAAACAGCGTTAGACCATAGCAGTGACTATTTTAACTAATTTAATAAATTTTTAAGCACATTTTTTCATGACTTAATTTTATTTTAAATGTTCTACATACAAAGTGTAGTGAGACTTTACAAACACCCTGTAGATAGAAAAGTGGCATCTATTCTTTATTTGATTTCCAATAACCTATCAGAATTATAAGCGAAAAAATTAACCCCCGATTTGTCTTTTTTACATGATCTATTAATGTTACTAGAAAAATAGTCACTCATTCTTGGCTCAAATAACCATAATATAATAAATTTAAAAACATAACTCTCACTTGTATTTTGCTTGAATTTCCATAAAATATCAAATGTATATATTTAACAATCATCTATTCGTCGCTTAATACTATTTTTTATCCTTTATTTCTATGTGTGCTATTCAATATGTATGAATTTATTTCTCACACTCATTGCATATATTCTCAGAATTATCAAATCTATACAGAAGTCTCTTCTTTTTTTTTTTTTTTTAATTTGCGCTAGCTCACTTTGAACTCAAGCTTATGGACTGAATTTTGCGTGTGGATTAACCTTCCCTATTCCGATTTCAGAGATACGAGAAGAGTCCCCTAAGCTCTGCTGCATCATGAGAACCAGATTCATAAGTAGGAAAATCACTTCTACTTTGCCTGAATAAACCATCTCAGATTTAAGGAATTAAAAACCACCCCTAAGTTGCATAAATTCGCATAGACTATCAGATTAAAGAATAAAAATCATCTAACTTTGCCTGAATTCCCATAAACCATCATATTGAAAGAATAAAAACAACCGCCTACTTTGCATGAATTCCCATAAACTGCCAGATTAAAGAAGAAACACCACACCCATTTTGCCTGAATTCCCATTGCTTATGCAATGTATAGCCAGAAAAATAAGCCACTTTACTCACATGGGACACAGCAGAATCGCAATCTCTGGCCTGAAAAATCATAGCGGTGTTCCAAATAACAAACATTGAACTCTTCAAACAAACTTCACAGATTCTGTGCCAAAAAAACACACACAAAATTAGGTTTATTCTTCCTTCTT
Source organism: Cepaea nemoralis (assembly GCA_014155875.1). Lineage (NCBI taxonomy): Eukaryota > Metazoa > Mollusca > Gastropoda > Stylommatophora > Helicidae > Cepaea > Cepaea nemoralis. The sequence goes on from JACEFZ010009533.1 coordinate 334,323, forward strand.
TCTCCGTCTTCCTCATTACTCTTTCCCCTGCTTCCTTCTTCTCCCCCCCCCCCCCCCCCCCCCCCCCCCCCTTCTTCCATCCCTCACACTTCCTTCCTTTCTTCTTTCTTTCTTCCTTCCTTCTTTCTTCATTCCTTCTTCTTCTTCTTCTTCTTCTTCTTCCTCTTCTTCTTCTAATGGCCCATGCCGAGGGAGTTCGTAATCATATCTGTCCACAGTCCTCTGTCTCGTAGGTCACAGACCAGGCCCCTAGACCAGACCCCTAAAGAAGAACATTAAGTACTCACCTGTTGGAGAACTCCAGGTCTGAACTAGCGGTCAGGATGTTCAGCATATTGGGGCTGTTTCGGCTGTACATGGGCTCGTCCTTGCGAACTCCGTGCAGCACCGGTATGGTATGGTGCAGTGTAGTCCTCTCCCCGCCTGTCATCGTGGTAGCGGGTATGGCTGACATAATTATGTGTCCTGGGCTGGGCGGGGTCACGTTACGTTCCAAGGTCATCTTGATAAGTCACGCGGGGCCGGGCTGATACTAATTTACCTGTTGGAGCAAACAAATATACTAATTTACCTGTTGGAGCAAATATACTGATTTACCTGTTGGAGGACACAAACATACCAATTTACCTGTTAGAACAAATATACTGATTTACCTGTTGGGGCAAACAAACATACCAATTTACCTGCTGAACACCTGTATGAATCATTTAAGCGGGGAATTAAAGAACTTAAAATAATATCGCCAGCGAGGTCAGCGTGGCCGAATAGATAAGAAAGATCGCCGTTAAATATCCAGTGTGCTGATGCCGAGGTAGCGGGTTCAACCCCTACACAGTTCAGTTGGACTAACATGTTGACTTCTCGTCCTTGACTTTGGGACGTAAATTACATGTACCTCTGAAGTGGAAGTGGGTTCGTCTGATGGCGAGCGACAGAGGTAATAGGGAAAGCTAATCCGCACACAAAACCAGCCCAGTACACTAGAAGTAGTAGCACATATATGAACTTCTTTTGAGTTGAAAACTAGTGAACGTAAAAAAAACAAAAAAACAATCACCAGCACCATCATCAGCATGACCAACATCATCTGTCATTTACTGTCATTTACTGCCAATATAGTACCTTTCGGTGTATGGCAGAGGGGTCTTTGAGCCTGAGGAATAAAGGCCGCCTGGCTAGTGCAGTCGCCGAGAACTGTGCAGGTTAGGATTTTCTTTTTGCCCCCGACAGAAAAAAATCCCGCACCTTACCGGGGATCGAACCCGGGTCTCCCGAATGAGAGTCCGGCGTTCTATCCACTCGGCCAGCCGCTCCTATCACCAGGTGCCATCTCCACATTGAAAGTCTCCTGTAGTGAGAGTCTACAACGCTTTCAACCCGTGCCTTCACTTTGCACTAACACAGGCTTCTGCCAGTTCGTCTCTCGTATTTTTCGACATAATCCAAGAAGGTTATGTATCTGATTTCACTAGCCCAGAGATGTAGAGGGAGTTTGAAATTAGAATGTATATTATGAAGTAAACGCCACACTATTGTAATCAACAGGATGGGTTTTCTGCCCAGAGCATGCCGGTGTGCGGGGCAATCAACAGGCTGACAGACTGGCTGTTAATACTCCTCTGTGCGGACAGTTACTTTACGATAAGCCTAATGTAGTGGACGCTCTCATGGACTAGGTGGACAGTGAAATTTGATAGAATATGCCAATATCTGGAGAGGCTGGTTCACAAGGGAATGCTTTAATGGTATAGACAACACTTAAGGCTGAGAGGAAAAGTCACGTGGACTTTAACTCAAACAGCTCATGAATATACAATTCTTGACCTATGGTGTTATTTCAATGGTTAGATACGAATTGTGTCCATATTCCATAGTTGTAGGTTCTTGTGGATGATAGACCTGGCTAATGAAGGTAAGTGAAAACCGTAAACTGATTCAAGAAATTAGACGTAGACAGCCAAATTTTTTTTTTTTTTGGGGGGGGGGGGGGGGGGAGGGAGGAGGGGGGCACGTTATGAGAAGAAATAAATTGGAGAACTTTGTGAAAACTAGCAAGATCGAGAGGAAGAAACAAGGGGAAGGTAGAGAAGTAAATACCTGGATGGCTTGGCCACGTGGTATGGTCGAGACAAGAACACGGAGCTATTCCACGACCCTGCTGATCGTGTGAAATAGCGAAACATGATCGCCTACGCTTATCGGCATGGCACATAATGAATAAATGAAGACACCTTGCAGGGTGTCTACTTGGTGATGCGTCGAAGTACACTTACTCCTGCAGCGGGGCACCGTCGTCATTTGGAGGTGACAGGTTCGAACCCCAGTCGGTAACTGTAGCTTTCAATTTTTATGTTGTCTAGTGCGTCCTCTAGTCTCTACGTCTATGGGTACCAAACAATACATGTTTATTTATGAACTAGTAATGTCATGAACTAGTAATGTCATGAACACGGCCGGGCTCAGGTTCGACGTCTCCTCGTCGCCCCCCCCCCCCCCCTCACCCCCTAGCTCGCTTTGAACTCACGCCTAGTCCATACACGTGTTACGACACCCAGTGCACTGGATTGATCGTTGCCTGTGGATTAGCTTTCCAATATCCCTCGCCATCAAGCGAACCCACCCCGACTTCCGCGGTACTTGTAACAATGACATTGAGGGAAAGATTCACCGCCTATTAACCCTCCTTGCTCTCAGACCTAAAACATGTGGTGGCGCCATATTACCACAGACCCACCGTAGGAAACTGCTTTCCCGACACATTAATGAGACTATCAGCGAGGAATCTCTCGCTCGCTTGTTGGGGAGAGAGACAAAGTTTCTGTGGGAATGTGCCGAGTGCTGTCGATTCTGTAACCAAGTATTAAGTAATTAACAAACACGCCTGTATACAGATACATGAATGAACACAAAAGATAACGAAGAGCGGCGCGGGGAAAGATGCACACAGATATACAAGCGCGCGTTTCGATCAAAATCTTTATCAACGGACCGTGTGGGAGTGGGGGGGGGGGGGGGGGGGGAGATACTTAGCTACAAAAGAGAGATATCACAATCACAAATAAGTTACTCACGTGTCTCAACAAATGCCATAGTGTAACATATAGTGGCTGGACAGACATACGGGCAATTAAAGTCACTGTTTAGACTTTGAGACAGAAAACTATACTGGCATACAGATATACATACAGAAAAGTATATCGGCATACAGACATACAGTCGCATATAATGGCTATACAGACATACAGACGCATACAGTGGCTATACAGACACACAGAGTGGCTATACAGACACATGAAGTGGTTATACGGACATACAGACACATACAGTGCTATACGGACATACAGACATATACAGTGCTATACGGACATACAGACACATACAGTGCTATACGGACATACAGACACATACAGTGGCTATACATACACAGAGTGGCTATACAGACACATACAGTGCTATACGGACATACAGACACTTATAGTGCTATACGGACATACAGGCACATTCAGTGGCTATACGGACATACAGACACATACAGTGGCTATACGGACATACAGACACATTCAGTGCTATACGGACACATACAGCTCGTGTGTTGCTGGGGCCCATAAGGGAAGCGAAGAATAGTAACACTGTTGCCTTCCGTGCATGTCGTAAGAGGGGACTAAAGAGGCTTTGGGCTGAGACTTAGTCTACAGTATATTGGGATTTCCGGTCCCCAACATGGCGGATAGGCATTTAAACCGTTAAGGCCTTTGGAATATTTACGCTTGTGGCTACGGTTTGCATTCGCATTTTCCTCATGTTGGACTGGTGGTGCATGGTTCCGTCGCCCTGCTACTGAGTGAGTGCGTGGCGCGACACTGTGAGCTGTGAATGTCGCTTGGAATGCTTTTAAATCTGTCCGCGGTTGTTTGAAGCGTAAACTGCATGTTCGGAACGATGGCGGCCGGCTGTTGCTGGATTGACTGGTTTGCCTTTTCGGTCCACGAGTGCATTTTTCAGGAGACTCCTGAGAGTCGTCGCTGGAGGTACGGAGTTCATGATTTGTGCGGCGCTTTCGGTGGGTCGCCCTGCGGAAAGAGACCGAGCCATATGGGATAAAACCCGGGTCAGTGAAGACTTTCTGGTGACTGCCGATTCCATCAACGATGAACTGTGTTTTTTTTCTGGGGGACTTTTGTGCTGGCATTCTGGCGGGGGCATTATGCACAGTGTACCTGTGAGGGCTGTTGGTTTGCCGTGACTCCTGTCGATTCCATTGTTCATATAGGGCAGTGAGGAGCATTTTGTGTGATATTCACTGGTACAGGAACGGAGCATAATGGGGACGACCCGTTGCTGTGAAGTTGGGGCCGCGACTAACTGACAGACGCATACAATGGTTATACGGACATACAGACACATATAGTGGTATACAAATATACAGACACATACAGTGGGTTTGGCTATACAAACATACAGACACATAGAGTGGCTATACAGACACAGAGTGGCTATACAGACGTACAGACACATACAGTGGCTATACAAACATGCAGACACATACAGTGGCTATACAAACATACAGACACATACAGTGGCTATACAGACACATACAGTGGCTATACGGACATACAGACACATACAGTATCTATACAGATATACAGAAACATACAGTGGCTATACGGACATACAGACACATACAGTATCTATACGGATATACAGAAACATACAGTGGCTATACAGAAACATACAGTGGCTATACAGACATACAGACACATACAGTGGCTATACAGACGCATACAGTGGCTATACATACAGACACAATGGCTATTCATACATACAGACACACACATTGGCTATACAGACAAACACAATGGCTATACAGACATACAGACACACACATTGGCTATACAGACATACAGACACACACATTGGCTATACAGACACACACATTGGCTATACAGACATACAGACACACACAATGGCTATACAGACATACAGACACACACATTGGCTATACAGACACACACAATGGCTATACAGACATACAGACACACACATTGGCTATACAGACACACACATTGGCTATACAGACAAACACAGTGGCTATACAGACACACACATTGGCTATACAGACATACAGACACACACATTGGCTATACAGACACACACAGTGGCTATACAGACACACACAATGGCTATACAGACATACAGACACACACATTGGCTATACAGACATACAGACACACACATTGGCTATACAGACACACACATTGGCTATACAGACACACACAATGGCTATACAGACATACAGACACACACATTGGCTATACAGACACACACAATGGCTATACAGACATACAGACACACACATTGGCTATACAGACACACACAGTGGCTATACAGACACACACATTGGCTATACAGATATAAACACATTCGATTATACAAACATAAGCACAAGGAGAAACCGATAAACAGAGCAGTTATTATACGACGTATAAATAGATCTACTGGCGTTTCACTGACACATTGTGTTGTGTATAAATAGATCTACTGGCGTTTCACTCACACATTGTGTTATGTATAAATGACATACTGCCGTACCGCCTTGTACAAACACGATATGTATAACATATTGTCTAGTACAAACACATTATATATAACATATAGTGGAGTACAACTATGACATATATACCATATCGTCTACCACACACTGGACCCAGTCTGAGACAGGCACCAGGAACTGTTCATGAAAGTAAAGGCATCCATCCGAAGCAATACCGACCACTTTAAAAAGTCGCTTAAAAGTCGACAGGGTCGACTTTATTGCACCGGGTTTTATCCCATATGATTCAGGCTCTTTCCTCAGTGCGGAAAGCGTCGCAAAAAGCCCGAACTCAGTAGATCCAGCGACGACCCTCAGTAGTCTCCGAAAAAAATTCACTCGTGAACCGAAGAACGCGGCCCAGAATCTAACCCACAACCTTCGGAGCCCGAGTCAGATGGCTTGACCACTTCGCCACGGAGGATCCCAATACCGACCACTTCACACATGAGTGCCGATTAGGGTAGATAATGTCGGGCTAGCACCGGTATGGCCATTACACCTGGGGGGGGGGGGGGGGGGGTAGAAGAGTCATTTAATTTTCAGACACAACGATAAACACATTACCAGTTAGTCCGGTGTCAAGACAGCGTTTGCGACACGTGTAACCAGATCACTCATCAACACAATCGGCGATACATGACATCTATCAGGCGTAACAGAAGTTTAACAGTTAGTCCGGTGTCAACACAACATTTGCGACACGTTACATATCGGCGTTCCCCGCTAACTTCAGTGTTGACTTCTCGTTCAGAAAGCAATGGCAAACTACTAACAGGAAAATTGCCTAATAAATTACTAATAGGAGCTGGAGGTGATTGCAACGCCCTGCAGGAAAGACACAATAATCAGCAGAAGACGTGGAATATGGACATTTATCTTCTGTGGGAAAATACTAACTATGAGAAACAAAGGAAGACTGATGAAGATGTATATTCAATGCTATGGCAGTTCGGGCATATAAGATTGATAACTAGCCATAACGAAATAAAAGTGATCACTAGAACTATCCCAGAGGTTGAGTTGAGCTGAGTTAAGAACCAACGTTACAGCACTCGGGGCATTCCCATAAGTGCTCTGTCTTCGTCTTCAACAAGCAGCGGAGAGTTCCATTACTAATGGTACTAGTTACTAGTTTCAATCTGATTATATGTGTCCATCTGGCCTTTCATCGGAGATATCTGGACACTTCCTATGGCATCATTCACTTCAAGAAATGGTGGTTATCTGTTCTTCCACATTATATACATGATCCCAAAAGAGTCCCAACTACGTCTGCCTTAGCATGCACCAATACCCCATCTAGTGGTGCAGACCCAGCCAAGCTGTCCGCCTGCTCTTTCCCAACACACCAGCATGCACTGGGGAAAAGATTCAACGGATGCTTTCTTTCTTAGATTTTCAAAATTGAAGTTTGCATCTCTGCACGAAATAAGAAAAACACAAGGAAATATAAGCACCGCATGCTGAATTCCCAACCTTTAGTAGTTAACCGATTCAGTGCCAAAGAATACTATATCGCCAAAACATGACACCTCCCCCCTCCCCCTCCCGTTTTTACAGAAGGACGAAATATCGCCATACTACGGTAGTGTTATTTGTTTTGTTTCGTAGTATCTTCTATAATTTCAATGCGCACTGAACAGAATTTTACATTATAATACTTGTTTATTTGATTGTGTATCACGTTTAGTCCAAACTTACTTTTTGATTCGCACAGTATCAGTTAAAAGAGTTGTACCAAAAGGAAAACTTTCAACTACACGAATCAACGTAAAACGTTTGAATACAATAATTTCGTTTCAATATCCGAGCTGAAAGACAAACACACCTTAGTACATAAATTATGATTGTCAGTCAACTCGAAACTGTCACAATAGTTGCTGAACGCTGATAGCTCCCTTCTGTAAGAGATTAGAGGACGTAGAAGAATGTCCGACCTGCAGCGATAATAATCCTTGTTAAACAGAACAGAGCAAAATTACGAACGTCCGTTCCTAGTAAACACACGTTTTATCTATATCATATTATATGGATATTTGGGACAAAAACATAAAAGCGGCTTACGTCATCCTTATCTCAGCTCAGTGTAAGAACTAGGAGACCAGAAATCACGCGGTGTGCCCGCAAAGGCATGATTCCCCTTGGGAAACCCACATGTGTTGTCGGTGTGTATTCACGACCCGATCTTTCTGGTTGCGTGTCGTGTATGACACAATTTGCAAACCTGCCGAACGGGGATTAATCGACCTGTCGGTATTAGAAAGAATGGTAGCTGACTATATTCAACCGAGCCTGCTCGCAAAATAGTAAGGGTAAATATTACACGGCATGTTGCGTTTTTCGCATTAACAACACTGTCTTTCTTCCTTCTTTTGTGCTTCACTGCCCTATGCCATTAGGCGTCGCAGGCTTGTTTCATGATTGTTTTCCGAACTAGGGCTCACTCGGTTTCTTGATATTCAGAGCCAACATAACAGCACTCCGGACATTCCCATACGTGACCCCTCTTCACCTTCAACAACCAGTTTAGAGTCACATTACGTATGTCACTAGTCGCAGTCTGATTATGTGGCCATGGGTACTAGGGCATTTCGTGGGAAGTAGAGTCGGCCGGCGTGGTACTGTCCACGTCACTCACCAAGTACCGATTGGTGTATACAAATATGACAATACATCATTCATTCATTCATTCATTCATTCAGTGGCATGTCCTTTGCAGAACCTCGCTCCCATAACTACCTTCCGGAAAACTTCTCGGTCATAAGCAAGATGCCCCGCGTTCGATACACCCATCTGGAGATCATCCGCCACATCCTGCACCCATCCTCTCTTTGGCCTTACTCTTCCTCTCTTCCCTGGTATATTAGTTATAGTCTGTTTACTTGTGTCTGCCCCAATATAAGTAACCAACTGAGGGAAAATGATGAGATTTAGCATATAACCTTATCATTATGTCCACTCAACAAATAAATTTTTGTTCTGGAGATTGTACAGCAGATTTCAAAGTTTGTTTATATGCGGTATATAATTTAGGGGTCAGCGATGATGTGCACATTATTAAATGTATTACGTCTTCACACGGAAACATTTAGCGTTGAATAGTTAATGTTCTCGTGGGACATGGGGTTGGCCTTATGACAAGAGCCTCGTGTAGTGGAACGGGGCATTACTGTAAAACAAGTTTGTTAGCGAGAAATCACTAGTTTTTCACCAAAATATCAACAACAACAACAACAAAATGTCGCCGCTTTCCATGATTTAAGTTGCCTTTGGACCTATCAAAGACACATTCCTTGGGTGGGGGTAAATATAAGACGACAGGCGAAATTTCATAACGATTCAACAGACAGTTTTCAAAATAATTGACCGTGATTAAAGGCATTAATTTCTTGACAGACTATAGTTGTATATCCTTTACAGGACGTCACAATCAACACCAGCATTTTTTGCTGTTGTGATCTCTTGGCAAGTTTACGTTCAGTAATTTGCCATTGCTTCTGAACAACCGGCACTCATACCATTTCGTAAAAAAAGCCAACGCTAGGCTGTCTGCTGCTAAATCTCCCGCAGATGTGTTTCGGACGCGGGTACGTGTGATTACGAACTGCGTCCGGTAACACCTTCGCCACGGAACAGACTCCATTATTTTCTCTCCAAATTTTCATGAGAGCATATGATTAAACAAAAATATATGTTAAAATCCTGAAGACACAATAAACAAAAAACTAAAAAATAAACATACCAGATTGGTGTCTCGGTCTACGTAAACACAGCAATAAAATCAGGGGGTAACAGGCCATAATAATGTAATAATGTACAATATAAAATAAAACAAAGTAATGCAGCTTTACATATGTCACGGGACCACTGGAGTTAACGATCAGATAATAGATTTACAGAGACAGCTGCAACTTTTTGTTGATGGGGGGGGGGGGGGGGGTGTACACTTCCATCGGATCAAACGAAACCAAAAGTCCTTGAGATTTCCCCAGGACACAGGAAAATTGTCGGCATGTTATTTTGCCCGAATCGCAAGATGAAAGGACAAGCGCCGTCTTGATTTGGTTGCCGCCAAGACCACCTGTTGTTGACAGCGAATGACGTCACTCGGACAATCTCCGACTGGAGGAAACATAACTTATTTGCCGCCAGTGTGAAAAATGGAAGTAAACTAGACTGAAGTGTTTGGCTAGCTTTGTTCTAATTTGGAAAGAATCTATTGTGTTCTGTGTCAATTAAAGTTGATGAACATGTGTCTTTCATGGCAATGTGTAGATTCAATTCAGGATAGAGCTGGTTTACATAAGGTATTCTATAGATAGCGTTTAGGTATAAATAATGTAGGATAGTCTAGTGATAGATAGAGTGTAGGACTTGAGCATAGTGTTGTTGCTTTGTGGTGAGGTATTCTAGGAGTGTCGGCGACAGTAGGCAATCGCGTTGTGAAACTAACTAGTGTGAGATGTCAATTGGCTCAGCTGGTTGAGAATAGTGTAGTGGGTGTAGTCTGAGTAGAACCCAGTCAATGACATATCTTGGCGTGAGGCTTGATCGTAGCCTGTCCTTCAAAGATCATGTCGACTATGTCATAACGAAGGCTCGAAAAGGTTTGGCAGCAATGAGAGTCATGGCGACTGCCAATATCGAGCAAAGACTGCTATTACTTCTGTTCCAAGGACTTGTGCTTTCACGCATCGAGTATGCCCTGGCTATCCTCACTGTCAGCCCTACACAGATTGGAAGACTTGAAAAGGTACAAAACGAAGCCATGCGCATCATTTTGGGCTGCACGAGAGACACCAGCTGTGTAGCAATGAGATACCTCCTTGACTTCCCGACAATGGAACACAGGATCAAGATCTGGAGAGCTCGTGCATACTTAAAAATAAGTGCAGATGAGCAGCACCCTCTGCATGACGCTGTATTCAGAGAAAAGGGTGACAGGCTAAAGAGGGGCAAATCATGGATGGGTCGGGCGGAAGATGTCGTCGGACAGGTCTGCAGTCTTACCAGTATCAACCCCGGCAAGGAATGGGTGCCGGTGCCTCCAGCTTTTAAGTGTACCTTCTCCTGCATTATCACACTCGACAGACGGTGCAGAGAGCAGAACCCTGCCGCTGTCAATGCAGAGGTTAACGCGCTCATCTATGATCACTCAGATAGCCCCGAAGTGCTCATCTATACAGATGGATCTGTTGTAAAGCAGCAGAGAAGTGCGTGGGCATTTACAGCCCGTTCAGCGGGCCGAACCGTTCAAGAATCCAGTGGTGCCCACTCTATGACCACGAGCAGCATGACGATGGAGGTGATGGCAGTTACACAGGCTTTCATATGGCTGGAATCACAGCATTATACCAACGTGTGTGTACTAAGTGATTCAATGAGCATGATTCAGAAGGTCGAAGCTGGATCTGTACGTAGACAGTGGACTGAGTCGCTGCGGAAGTCTGTTGTCCGCAAAGTCACCTTCATCTTCGTCCCGGGACATGCGGGAGTCGAGGGAAATGAACGAGCTGATAAATTGGCTGGCTCTGCACCCCCTGTAGATGGCCAGCCCAGGGATCGTGCCGATGTCATTAACGCCCTTAAAGATATGGCGAGAACAGAGGATTTTGACGCCAGTGATTCCACATCGCTTTCCAGGATGAAAGACCTGGGAGTAAGAATCGGCACAGCCAGACGCGAGAGGTACATCGGGAAAACAAAGCGCCTCGTCAACCAACACAGAACTGGCACTATTAGCCACCGGACGCTGATGCATATGCTGGGGGGAGGTTCTGAGCACCTATGGACATGTCCGGAGTGCAACGAAGATACCCCAACTGATAACTGATAACTGATAACTGATAACTGAGTGTAGTGGGATGATATTTAGAGAGATTGAGGATGGTTGGGAGATGGGGGGAAATGTCCAGTGGTGGGATCTTCCATTGGGGTGTCTACTGGGGTTCTGCACGTCGCCTTTGGTCTTTCCTTGTCTTACCCTAATTCAGACCGATGTGATGAGCTCCTCTGCCCCATGACAGAGTTTAGTTCACTGCTATGTATCTGTGTGCGGCCGTCGGCCTGCACTCATCTAATAGGGGTCTGTATCGGGTTGCTCTCACCAGAGGTGTTCTCTCTTTCACAGGTTCCACTCCGGTTATGAAGAAAACAAGCTGAACATTCACTGTTTAAAATTCTGGATGATTCAGTGAAGGAGGTTTTATTCAGTGGCTTTTGCTCTGGGCCCATAATCAAGAGGGTCTGAAGGAACATGGCTCTGTTGAGCAGGAACAGATAACTATCTGGAAATGACTCCTTGGTGATAGGTTTCACGGAAGTTGAGTGAAATTATTTTCCATACCACATGTAAAAAGAACAATATGGGTTATAAGGGGAACAGGAACAACGAACATAGCGTTCTTCTCAGTTATTAGATTCCTGTGGAACTGTAATCATTAACTGTGTAATCGTGAAACTCTAGAATATTTAGGAATGAATCATTTTGTTTCAAGTGACAGTGATCCGTGTTTTCACGATACAGGGATTGTTAAATCTCAGAACGGTAGGGACATTTAGTAACATTGTGTGTGAACGATTCTGGATCAGTATTGGACTTTATCCGTGATTGGTGACCAGGTATTTGGGTTATCAGAGAGCTACTGGAGGAAGTCAACATCTGGCAGGAGGGACACATCGTTTGGTGAGGTCATTGTGTGCTGAGCTATGATGATGTTGTGTGGCCATTACCGGGATGATCAGACTTTGCTCCTGAGCTGTCAGGTCTGATTCTGCAGACACACTAGAGTATACGACATACATTCTACACATACACTTCGCACAAACATACACTTTTCTTCATTAAATTAAATTATTAATTTTTAAAAGCTAGAGTGGTGTAGTATGTTGTTTTGGGGAAGAATGAGAGGGGGCATGATCCAGTGGTGAGTGGTGAGAGAGAAAAAGGTACCCAGGGATTGACGGGGTGTTGTGGGCGGAATCTAGTGGATTCTCCAGAATAATGATATGGGATTAAAAAGAATGTCGGTGTTGATTCCCCTCACCCCAGGGACAACACTATAAATAAAGACACGACAACATAACAGAATTACGACACATACAGGACGTTGCGGCGACTAGCATTCATGAGCAAAGAAATACATACACAAAACACAACATGGAGTCACTGAGAAGACCCTCCGGTGACTACACTAAGGCGTAACGACGGGATGAGAAGAATAAAAAGATGAAAAAAATGAGAGCAATGGAGAGAAAATGAAAATTTGAGAAGAAAGTGCTCCTACTTACCTGAGAATCCCAAAATGTGTTTTTCTTAAATTTTCATTTTCTCTCCATTGCTCTCATTTGTTAAATCTTTTTATTTTTCTCACCCCATTGTTACGCCTTAATGTAGTCACCGTAGGGTCTTCTCCTGTACTATATGTTGTGTTTTGTGCATGCATTTGTTTGCTGATGAAGCCCTGTATGTGTCGTAATTCTGTTATGTAAAGCTGAATTACTTTGTGTTATTTTACACTGTTTACATTTTCACAGGTTTACCACAGTTCCACCAAATTTTATTTATAATAATGTGCAAGAAGAATAAGATTCGCCATGGTGAAGGTAGTTTTTGCGAGAACAGCAAGTTAAAAGAAGTGTGGCCAAACAAGAACAATATGCAGGCAGCCAGAGAAGATTAATAAACCAACACAGAACTGGTGTCGTGAGCCGCTACACGTTGCGGAATTTACTGAGGAGGGGATCTGAGTACTTATCGTTCGATGTGCAATGAGGATGATCTGTCGACCAACTAACAAACTAACTAGTTTTTGCGAGATCGAAAACATACTGACCAATGAAACTATGTCAATTGCAACGAGTGTTTAAGTGCTACATATAGCATATACTTTTTGTTTGGAGGTGAAGCGTGGACAATGAGCACCTCATCTCATCTCATCTCATCATGTTCCTCTTGTACCTTGCGGTGTCGAGGTGAAGTATAAACTTCGTGAGAGTGCCCGGTTATGGGCTTCGTATATCGACATTCCCATGGATTCTGTTATTCCCTCAGTCCAACGTTTACGTGGTCGGCCTCTTCCTCTGTTTCCATCTGGTCTGTACATCATTGCTTGTTGTGGCATGCTGTTGACTGGTAGCCTACTTGCATGGCCAAACCATTTGACTTGCTGCTTTCTAATAAAATCTAGAGCAGCTTTAACCCCTACTTTAGTCCTGATTTCTTCATTTCTGATCTTATCTCTTCTTGATACGTTGAGTATTCTTCTCAGAAACCTCATTTCTGTTGTTGTGATTTTTCTTTTCTCTTTTTCTGTCATTGTCCAGGTTTGGCATTGGTAGCAGAGAGTTGGTAGGAAGATTGTGTTGTAAAGTGCTTTCTTAGTAGTTATTGATACATGTTTGTTCTTTAGTATTGGTGCCATTTGTCCAATGAGTTGATTTGCCTTATTGCACCTATTTTCGATCTCGTCTTCTGATCTGCCATTTGATGATATTATACTTCCTAGGTACTTGAAGCTCTTTACTTGTTTCAAGGGATGTTCGTTTAGGTGAATTGTTGCTGTTTGTTCTTCTTTAGTTATAGTCATTACCTCTGTTTTGCTTGTGCTAATTTTCATGTTATGTTACCTACACATTTCGTTTAGACTATTCATGTGGTCTTGTAATTCAGCTTCTGATTTTGCTATTAGTGCTTGGTCGTCCGCAAACAGGAGTTCTCTAATGGTTAGATTTGCAGATGGTTCTTCTTCTGTGTTCTCGTCATGCGGTATTCTTGCTGTCTCTGCTTGGCTGGTTTCTTTACATATGTTGTCTATATATGTTATGAACAAGAGACAAACCAAGAAAAAACAATGAGCACACAAGCTGAAAAACATCTAATGGCAGTGGAAATGTGGTTTCTGAGGAAAATGCAAGGAATGCCACGGACGGACAGAGGGACCCACCATTGGGTGGGTCCTGTGAGGGGTGTTGGGGGGGGGGGGGGGAAGGAGAGTAGACAGTCGCAAACTGCTGGTTACGTTTTGAGAATATATGGACTGGAAAGGGGTTTTGTGACGACTGGAAAGATTGAGTGGAAAGGGGAAGATGGCGGGCAAGGAAGTGAATACACGGATGGCTTGGCCACGTAGTATGGTAGAGACAAGTACACAGAGCTGCTCCACGACTCTGGTGATCGTGTGAGATGGCAAAACATGACAGTCCACGCTTATCGGCATGGAACATGATGATGATGTTCAAATCAGAAAAACAAAAAAATATCAATGAAATAAGTCAGAATAAAACTCAGCACAGCTGTCGGGCGCAGAGGTGTTTCCGAGGCACCAGGGCCAGGTTCTATACTGGCCAAGACCTACTAACACGTCCTAGTCGTGCGTCACGGGCAACAGGTACCTTCGGGGTCCTGGCTAACGTAGTAGGATCGCTGATTCTTCCGAAGTCGGAGAGTATCTGCCTGCACGGCGAGGAACCACCAGTCTGCACACCAATAAGCCAGACATGAGACAACGGATACTCACGCAAACCTCAGGTCCGGTATGACATCACACTGATGTTGGACAATAGGATGCCTTCATCCGACATACAGGACTTCACGCTGGAGTTCACAGCCAGCGAACACAAGCAAGGAAGCACAGCTGCCCGCCGTTTCGGCAGTCAATGCCTTTGTCGAGAACAAACCAACCATTATCATCATCACGTGACTTGCTTCTCCACAAATTTCGAATTTCGACGGCACGGATACGTTTATGTGTTGACTTCCTCCCGTGCCAGCACGGATACGTTTATGTGTTGACTTCCTCCCGTGCCAGCATTGATACGTTTATGTGTTGACTTCCTCCCGTGCCAGCACGGATACGTTTATGTGTTGACTTCCTCCCGTGCCAGCATGGATACGTTATGTGTTGACTTCCTCCCGTGCCAGCATGGATACGTTTATGTGTTGACTTCCTCCCGTGCCAGCATGGATACGTTTATGTGTTGACTTCCTCCCGTGCCAGCATGGATACATTTATGTGTTGACTTCCTCCCGTGCCAGCATGGATACGTTTATGTGTTGACTTCCTCCCGTGCCAGCACGGATACGTTTATGTGTTGACTTCCTCCCGTGCCAGCACGGATACGTTTATGTGTTGACTTCCTCCCGTGCCAGCACGGATACGTTTATGTGTTGACTTCCTCCCGTGCCAGCACGGATACGTTTATGTGTTGACTTCCTCCCGTGCCAGCACGGATACGTTTATGTGTTGACTTCCTCCCGTGCCAGCACGGATACGTTTATGTGTTGACTTCCTCCCGTGCCAGCACGGATACGTTATGTGTTGACTTCCTCCCGTGCCAGCATGGATACGTTTATGTGTTGACTTCCTCCCGTGCCAGCACGGATACGTTTATGTGTTGACTTCCTCCCGTGCCAGCACGGATACGTTTATGTGTTGACTTCCTCCCGTGCCAGCACGGATACGTTTATGTGTTGACTTCCTCCCGTGCCAGCATGGATACGTTTATGTGTTGACTTCCTCCCGTGCCAGCATGGATACGTTTATGTGTTGACTTCCTCCCGTGCCAGCATGGATACGTTTATGTGTTGACTTCCTCCCGTGCCAGCATGGATACGTTTATGTGTTGACTTCCTCCCGTGCCAGCATGGATACGTTTATGTGTTGACTTCCTCCCGTGCCAGCACGGATACGTTTATGTGTTGACTTCCTCCCGTGCCAGCATGGATACGTTTATGTGTTGACTTCCTCCCGTGCCAGCATGGATACGTTTATGTGTTTGACTTCCTCCCGTGCCAGCTTGGATACGTTTATGTGTTGACTTCCTCCCGTGCCAGCACGGATACGTTATGTGTTGACGTCCTCCCGTGCCAGCACGGATACGTTTATGTGTTGACTTCCTCCGTGCCAGCATGGATACGTTTATGTGTTGACTTCCTCCCGTGCCAGCACGGATACGTTTTATGTGTTGACTTCCTCCCGTGCCAGCATGGATACGTTTATGTGTTGACTTCCTCCCGTGCCAGCACGGATACGTTTATGTGTTGACTTCCTCCCGTGCCAGCATGGATACGTTTATGTGTTGACTTCCTCCCGTGCCAGCATGGATACGTTTATGTGTTGACTTCCTCCCGTGCCAGCATGGATACGTTTATGTGTTGACTTCCTCCCGTGCCAGCATGGATACATTTATGTGTTGACTTCCTCCCGTGCCAGCATGGATACGTTTATGTGTTGACTTCCTCCCGTGCCAGCATGGATACGTTTATGTGTTGACTTCCTCCCGTGCCAGCATGGATACGTTTATGTGTTGACTTCCTCCCGTGCCAGCACGGATACGTTTATGTGTTGACTTCCTCCCGTGTCAGCACGGATACGTTTATGTGTTGACTTCCTCCCGTGCCAGCATGGATACGTTTATGTGTTGACTTCCTCCCGTGCCAGCATGGATACGTTTATGTGTTGACTTCCTCCCGTGTCAGCACGGATACGTTTATGTGTTGACTTATTGTCATATGCCGATGATGTTTTAGTGTATCGTCAGGGTAAGGATAGAGAGGAGGTTGCTGTGGAACTACAAACCGAACTCAATCGCATAAGTACTTGGTGTGATGAAGCTGGGCAATGGTCAACCCAACAAAGGCAACAGTGACTTGGTTCTCGTTGAATAATCATATTGTCAACAATCCAACACCAACTGTAATGCTGTGTTCAGAGACGGTGGAAAGAACGCAGGCAATGAATTACCTGGGATACGGTTTGATCGAAGCCTTGCTTATAATGTGCACATAGACCAGGCCAAGCGGGGTTTGGCAGCGATGCGGGTGATGGCGGCAGCACACTGTGAGCAGCGCCATCTGTGTCTTCTGTAATAGGGGCTGGTCATGTCTGTTTGGAGTATGCAATGGCAATCCTGACTGTCAGCCATAAGCAGATAGAAAGAATGGAAAGGATACAGAATGAAGCTATGCGCATTATTCTTGGATGTACAAGAGATACAGCATGCAGGGCGATGCGCTACCTTCTTGATTTTCCAACCATTGAAGAGAGAATGCAAGTTTGCAGGGCACGTGCCTACCTCAGAATTAACGCAAACACACAGCATCCACTGCATAGTGAAATTAGGAAGGTGAAGGGCAGCAGGTTAAAAAGAGGACGGTCGTGGATGGGTCAAGCCGAGGACATTCTTCAACAGGTGTGTTCACTTGAGGACTTAGAACCTGGCGAGGAGTGGGTGCAAGTGCCAACAGACTTCTGCACATCCTTTTCAGTTTGCATCCAACTAGATAGAAAATGCAGACAAGAAAATCCGGCTGCTGTTGAGGCTGAAGTACAAGCGTTGATTTTCGAGAATTCGCTAGACAGTGACGCGGTCATCTACACAGATGGGTCGGTCGTCCGACATGTGAGAAGCTCATGGGCCTTTACAGCTCGGGCCAGAGGGAGAATTGTGAAGGAGGACTCTGGTGCTTTCACTGAACCACAAGTAGCCTGACCATGGAAGTCATGGCAGTAAGTAAAGCAATAACATGGCTCGAGACACAGACATTCACTAGGGCTTGTTTCCTTAGCGACTCAATGAACATGATCAAGAGGATAGAGGAGGGGTCGATCCGAAGAGAATGGTTGCTGCCTCTGAAGCGGTCTCGGCTGGCAAAGATTAGTTCATCTTCGTGCCAGGGCATGCGGGAGTACAAGGAAATGAGCGGGCTGACAAGCTCGCAGGTGAGGCTACTGTTGAGGGCGGACGCGCCATGGACCAGGCTGACATTCTGAATGCTCTACGAGAAGTGAGACTTTTGCAAGAACCAAGTGATGACTGTGAATCTACAACAATGGCCAGACTGCGAGAGCAGCAAATTAAAAGAGGGGTGGCCAAACAAGAACACTACGCAGGAAGCCAAAGAAGATTGATAAACCAACACAGAACTGGCGTCGTAGCCGCTACACGCTGCGGGATTTGCTGAGGAGGGATCCGAGCACTTATGGACTGAATGGTCCGATGTGCAACGAGGATGATCTGTCGACTAACTAACTAACTAACTATGGATACGTTTATGTGTTGACTTCCTCCCGTGCCAGCACGGATACGTTTATGTGTTGACTTCCTCCCGTGCCAGCACGGATACGTTATGTGTTGACTTCCTCCGTGCCAGCATGGATACGTTTATGTGTTGACTTCCTCCCGTGCCAGCATGGATACGTTTATGTGTTGACTTCCTCCCGTGCCAGCATGGATACGTTTATGTGTTGACTTTCCTCCCGTGCCCAGCACGGATACGTTTATGTGTTGACTTCCTCCCGTGCCAGCACGGATACGTTATGTGTTGACTTCCTCCCGTGCCAGCATGGATACGTTTTATTGTGTTGACTTCCTCCCGTGCCAGCATGGATACGTTTATGTGTTGACTTCCTCCAGTGCCAGCATGGATACGTTTATGTGTTGACTTCTCCCGTGCCAGCATGGATCACGTTTATGTGTTGACTTCCTCCCGTGCCAGCACGGATACGTTTATGTGTTGACTTCCTCCCGTGCCAGCATGGATACGTTTATGTGTTGACTTCCTCCCGTGCCAGCATGGATACGTTTTATGTGTTGACTCCTCCCGTGCCAGCATGGATACGTTTATGTGTTGACTTCCTCCCGTGCCAGCATGGATACGTTTGTGTGTTGACTTCCTCCCGTGCCAGCACGGATACGTTTATGTGTTGACTTCCTCCGTGCCAGCATGGATACGTTTATGTGTTGACTTCCTCCCGTGCCAGCATGGATAAGTTTTATGTGTTGACTTCCTCCCGTGCCAGCACGGATACTTTATGTGTTGACTTCCTCCCGTGCCAGCACGGATACGTTTATGTGTTGACCTTCCTCCCGTGCCAGCATGGATACTGTTTATGTGTTGACTTCCTCCCGTGCCAGCACGGATACGTTTATGTGTTGACTTCCTCCCGTGCCAGCACGGATACGTTTATGTGTTGACTTCCTCCCGTGCCAGCACGGATACGTTTATGTGTTGACTTCCTCCCGTGCCAGCACGGATACGTTTATGTGTTGACTTCCTCCCGTGCCAGCACGGATACGTTTATGTGTTGACTTCCTCCCGTGCCAGCACGGATACGTTTATGTGTTGACGTCCTCCCGTGCCAGCATGGATACGTTTATGTGTTGACTTCCTCCCGTGCCAGCACGGATACGTTTATGTGTTGACTTCCTCCCGTGCCAGCACGGATACGTTTATGTGTTGACTTCCTCCCGTGCCAGCATGGATACGTTTATGTGTTGACTTCCTCCCGTGCCAGCACGGATACGTTTATGTGTTGACTTCCTCCCGTGCCAGCACGGATACGTTTATGTGTTGACTTCCTCCCGTGCCAGCATGGATACGTTTATGTGTTGACTTCCTCCCGTGCCAGCATGGATACGTTTATGTGTTGACTTCCTCCCGTGCCAGCATGGATACATTTATGTGTTGACTTCCTCCCGTGCCAGCATGGATACATTTATGTGTTGACTTCCTCCCGTGCCAGCATGGATACATTTATGTGTTGACTTCCTCCCGTGCCAGCATGGATACATTTATGTGTTGACTTCCTCCCGTGCCAGCATGGATACATTTATGTGTTGACTTCCTCCCGTGCCACGACACACGACTCAAGAATTTTCTCTCGCTGTCTTCCTCTATCTCTCTTTCTACAAATATTTCCGGTTGTCACAACATGTTCCAGTTTTTGTTTTCTCACAATAAATAACAAGATTACTCTAGTATAGCCATATATCGTCCTTCTGTCCAAAATGGAAGGTCACATTTGGCGATATACAAGTATTACGCTTCGACACTAAATCAGTTAGAAAGCAATGGCAAACTACTGAACGTAAACTTGTCAACAGATCACAACAGCAAAATAAAATGCTGATGTTGACTGCGGCGTCCTGTAAAGGATATGCAACTAACTTTAACTGAATCAGTTAAGTGTCATGGGGTGATTAATCGTCTTAAGCGACTTACCGTATCTGAGATGGGTTTAAATATAGCTGAAATGTTTTCTTTCCGCTATAACACAACATGTCTACTACCATGTTAAACACGTTTATGTCATAACTGTGACAGACTCCCATTTCCCACAGTCCAGACCTACTTTTTGTTTGGCACAGTATCTGTAAGGCATGAAAATGGGTCATTTATTCTAACTAACGGTGCATTTTGAGTCGATCAAATTTCCTTTAAGCCTCTTTTCAAACCCGTTTCTATACTCGAATAGAAATCCCGGCCATTGGTAATATACAACGATGACAAAAATAACACACAACTTAAGACTGGTCCCACTCGTACTATTGATTACATTACGGATATACATTCAACGAATGCCAACAGAAGGTGTGGTTATTAACATTGATACGGTAACTGAGATTGTGTCATAGTTCTACATTCCTTCGTGTTCGCTTCTTCGTTGACAGAGTTGACTTGAGATGTGTCAAGAACTGATATCACATACTCAGGACATTCCCATACGTGCTCCGTCCTCATCTGCAACAGCCAGCGGAGAGTCCCACTCCTAATGGTACAGAAGCAGTGTGGTTATGTGTCCGTCTGGCCTTTCCTCGGAGTCCTGAGCATCATCCAGATCCTCTAGTAATTCCCTGCAACACCATTATCTCCAGGCCGTTCATTCGTTTACACTGATACGGTAAATCAGACTGTACCGTACTTATCCTAGTGGCACGTGGAAGATGAAGACAGAGCGGGAATGTCCCCAATGCTGAGATGTCGGCTCTTGTCTCTACTCACCCTATTGGTATGATCCAGGGCCGCTCCGTGCTGGATACAGAGAGGCGGCAGCGCATCAGGCGGCACTGTAAGGGGGACGACATATGCAGCGAAATGAAAATACAATCATTAAAAAATCTTTAAGGGGCGGCATTTCGAGAAGAAAAAGAAAATATTTAAGGGGCGGCATGTCGAAGACTTGCATCATACTGAGAAAATTTACCGCACGCTCCTGGTATGATCATTAGTTCACTGAGCTATCATCAATAGCGTTGATTGAAGTTCATCCCCCATAAATGGATTGTTATTTCCCATACTTACATACAGACTGCATGGGTTACCACTTTTCTCATACTTACATACAGACTGCATGGGTTACTACTTTCCCATACTTACATACAGACTGCATATTTCCCATACTTACATTCAGACTGCACGGATTACTACATTCCCATACTTACATACAGACTGCATGGATTACTACTTTCCCATACTTACATACAGACTGCATGGATTACTACTTCCCCATACTTGCATAAAGTCTGCATGGATTACTACATTCCCATACTTACATACAGACTGCATATTTCCCATACTTACATTCAGACTGCATGGATTACTACATTCACATACTTACATACAGACTGCATAGGTTACTACTTTTCCCATACTTACATACAGACTGCATAGGTTGCTACTTTCCTATGCTTACATACAAACTGAATGGATTACTACTTTCCCATACTTACTTACAGACTGCATGGATTACTACTTTCCCATACTTACATATAGACTGCATGGATTACTACTTCCCCATACTTGCATAAAGTCTGCATGGATTACTACATTCCCATACTTACATACAGACTGCATATTTCCCATACTTACATTCAGACTGCATGGATTACTACATTCCCATACTTACATACAGACTGCATGGATTACTACATTCCCATACTTACATACAGACTGCATGGATTACTACATTTCGGTACTGACACAGACTGCATGGGTTACTACTTTTCCCATACTTACATACAGACTGCATGGTTTACTACTTTCCCATACTTACATACAGACTGCATGGGTTACTACTTTTCCCATACTTACATACAGACTGCATGGGTTACTACTTTCCCATACTTACTTACAGACTGCATGGTCACTACTTTCCCATACGTACATACAGACTGCATGGATTACTAATTTCTCATACTTACAAACAGACTGCATATTTCCCATACTTACATACAGACTGCATGGATTACTACATTCCCATACTTACATGCAGACTGCATGGATTACTACTTTCCCATACTTACATACAGACTGCATGGGTTATTATATCGAACTGTGAATTACTACTCTCCCATGCCATATGTACCCGCAGACATTGTGAATTACTAATTTCCCAGTGTGGATTACTACTTTCCCTTCCTTACATGCATACTTTATAGAATGTTAATTTCCCGTAATTACTTGCAATGTATACTGTTACTTTCTCACAACAACACAATATCATCTGGGTGTTGTTAACTTCATATTTAGAGAATAAAGTTGGGGGACCGACCCGAGGTGGGGGTGGGGTGGGGTGGAAGAGGTGGAGGAGAGGGAAAGAGGAAGATAGAAAGCGGAAGAGAAAGAAAGAAAGTCAGACAATGAGAAAGAATGAGGTATAGAGAGATAATGAGAGAGAGAGAGAGAGAGAGAGAGAGAGAGAGAGAGAGAGAGAGAGAGAGAGAGAGAGAGAGAGAGAGAGAAAGAGAGCGAGATTTAGAAAATGATAACGTGAGAGAGGGGAGAGAGAGAACGAGAATCCGAGAGAGCGAAAGAGAGATAAAGAGAGAGAGATCGGATGAGAGAGAGATAAAGAGAGAGAGGGCGGATGAGAGAGAGAGAGAGAGAGAGAGAGAGAGAGAGAGAGAGAGAGAGAGAGAGAGAGAGAGAGAGAGAGAGGAAAAGGCCGTCGTGGCTGTGTGTGCTATAAAATCTATAAAAGGTGGGTCTGTGTTATTCAGTAGCAGTCGCCAAGGCCACGTGTCATTGAGAAAACGTGTTAGTGTTAAAGCGATACAACCGACTTGGGAAAGCACACACAGCTGGAAAACACCCAGCTCAGAGATGTGTTAAATCTGCTGTACTGTTGGTTGGAACTCTATACAAATGGGAACAGGACGAAGTGCCTTAGAGATATAGAGTCCAGGTCTACCTCGAAAAGTACCGGATTCGAATTCTGATGAAAACAAGGCTGTCAGCACAAAGTTTTCCTAGCAATACCTGCTGTTGTTGTTGCCACTGTTGCTCTTCATCTTCGTCTTCTTCTTCCTCTTCTACTTCTCTTCCTTCTTTTCTTTGTCTCTACAGCTCTTATAATTTATTATTATCTTAATATTTCTCTTCCTCCTTCTCCACTTTCATTCTTCTTCTTCCCCCTCCTCCTTCGAATTGCTCCCCTTCTTAATCGTCATTGTCTCCTTCTTCCTCATCGTCTTTATTCTTTTTTCCATTCTTCGACCTCCTTTTTGTAGTTTTACTGTTCATCTTATGCTAATCTTCCGCCTCCTTCTCTGCTCTAACCTCTTTCCAATTTTCTCCCCCTTCTCCACCAGACTGCTACTGGTACCAATAGCTCTTCGCTGGCTATTGAAGATAATGACTGATGCTGTGATGGTCGGTTCTTGTCTCAGCTCAACTCTATAGACACCTTAAGCGCGTACAAGTTGGTCCGGTGTCAACACAACATGTGCGACCCATGTAACTAGATCACTCATCAAGACAACCAGAGATACGCAGCTTTTATCAGGAATAACAGAAGAGGAGTTGGCGTGGTTGAGAGGTTTAACGATCTTAAACTGTCTATCCTGACAGTGGCGTAGTTGGTTTCTCTTTATGTTTTATTCCCTTTCATTTTATTGCTCCTTATCTTTATTTTCATCGTCTTCTATTGGCCATTCTTCGCGTATATCCCTTCCCCCATCAGGAAGTCCGTAGCGCAACACAGATCCCCGAGGCACGCCAATGACGTTTAAGACCAGCATGTTCTGTCCATGTCTGGAAATGGTAAAAGGTAATCGTATGCCCTTTACTGGACGTCTCAATGAGCATGATCCGAAAAGCCGAGGCGGGTTCTGTCAGTAAACAGTGGAATGAATCGATGGTGGGGTCTGTTGTCCGTAGAGTCATCTTCATTTTCGTTCCGGGACATGCGCGAGTTGAAGGCAGTGAACGAGCTGATCAACTTGCTGGCTCTGCATCTCCTGCAGATGTCCAGCCCATGGATCTTGCCGATGTTATTAACGTCCTTAGAGAGATGTGGAGTGCGGGTTACCTGAACTTATGCCAGAATGAGTTTCTGTGCATTATGTAGAATTTCAAATGTCCCTTTCACATTCCCTTTTATAAGGTACATTGAGTATATGAAGCGCCAACCATAGTTTCACATACTAAACAGCACTAGGTACATTGGGTATATGAAGCGCCAACCATAGTTTCACATAATAAACGACACCAGTGGATGATGTGGTAAGTACCGCACCGGACATCTTTGCTTCCCAAAGCCATTCCTGGTACCAACTTTAGCTGAGCCAACCTGGAGAATCTAATCAATTAAAAAAATTCTATACCGCTATGATGCGGGTCGAACCGCATACCACAGTTACGACAGGCCAGCGTCTAGCCGCCACGCTGCAGCGGCTCCCAATTTGTAGAATGGTGAATCAGTATATCGGCTGCTGAATCAGTATATCGGCTGCTGAATCAGTATTCCTGCTGCTGTATCAGTATTTGGACAGCCAAATTAAACCACACCATCGTTACTTTTAACCAGAAGCCTGCAACGTCAGTAAACTAGACATTTGTCTTAATATGTCTTGTATCGATTCAAAGAAAGTTCGAGCGTTTTTTTCCAGTCTGCTGCTCGTGGATTTAGTTATTTCTATAAGAGGATTTACGCAACTTCAAAATGTAAATTACTCGGCCATACTTGTTCTATCCCTCGCGTTGTCTCATCTCATCTCATCATGTTCCTCTTGTACCTTGCGGTGTCGAGGTGAAGTATAAACTTCGTGAGAGTGCCCGGTTATGGGCTTCGTATATCGACATTCCCATGGATTCTGTTATTCCCTCAGTCCAACGTTTACGTGGTCGGCCTCTTCCTCTGTTTCCATCTGGTCTGTACATCATTGCTTGTTGTGGCATGCTGTTGACTGGTAGCCTACTTGCATGGCCAAACCATTTGACTTGCTGCTTTCTAATAAAATCTAGAGCAGCTTTAACCCCTACTTTAGTCCTGATTTCTTCATTTCTGATCTTATCTCTTCTTGATACGTTGAGTATTCTTCTCAGAAACCTCATTTCTGTTGTTGTGATTTTTCTTTTCTCTTTTCTGTCATTGTCCAGGTTTGGCATTGGTAGCAGAGAGTTGGTAGGAAGATTGTGTTGTAAAGTGCTTTCTTAGTAGTTATTGATACATGTTTGTTCTTTAGTATTGGTGCCATTTGTCCAATGAGTTGATTTGCCTTATTGCACCTATTTTCGATCTCGTCTTCTGATCTGCTATTTGATGATATTATACTTCCTAGGTACTTGAAGCTCTTTACTTGTTTCAAGGGATGTTCGTTTAGGTGAATTGTTGCTGTTTGTTCTTCTTTAGTTATAGTCATTACCTCTGTTTTGCTTGTGCTAATTTTCATGTTATGTTCCCTACACATTTCGTTTAGACTATTCATGTGGTCTTGTAATTCAGCTTCTGATTTTGCTATTAGTGCTTGGTCGTCCGCAAACAGGAGTTCTCTAATGGTTAGATTTGCAGATGGTTCTTCTTCTGTGTTCTCGTCATGCGGTATTCTTGCTGTCTCTGCTTGGCTGGTTTCTTTACATATGTTGTCTATATATGTTATGAACAAGAGAGGGGACAGGACACAACCTTGTCGTACTCCAGATCTTATGGTGAAGGGTTCTGAGTGTTCTCCAGTTGCTCTCACTATGCATTCACTGTTGTTGTATAAACTTCTGCATAGGTTTGTTAGATGTGTACTCTCCATATTGTTTAAGGATTTCCCACAGCTTGTTTCTATCTACCCTATCAAATGCCTCGCGTTGTTTCAGTTTTATTTAGACCTCGACTTCTGTTTCGGAAATAAACTCGGATTGTGTTTTGAGAGCACTGAAATCCCCATATACGTTGTCTAGCTGAGACTGCTGCGGTTGAGAATTGAAGATGGCAAGTTCTGAGGAGATGACTCTCCTGGAGGGTTTAATGGCCAGACGTTTGGCTTCATGGCTTCATTGCACCGGGTATTATCTCATATGGCTCGGTCTCTTTCCACAGGGAGGCCTGCCGAAAGCACCGCATAAAGCACGAACACTCTGTAGCTCCAGCGACGACCCACAGGAGTCTCTGAGAAAACTGCATTTGTGTATTATCTATAATGAACTTGTTTTTGAGGTTTTCAGCGTCTTGTTCTCAGTCTGCGTGTGATTTGTTCGTTTCTTTCAAGCTATTTCCAACCATCGTTCCATAGCAGAAGCGGGGAACAAGGGGCCGGCGGGCTGGGTCGTATATGACCTGCAAAATCATCTGGTCTGGCCCTGCCAAGGCAAATACACGCGGGACTTGAAATTCAATACATTTTGGAGCTTTATGAACAATCATTAATAAATCTAGTAGCAGCATAAAATCAATACCAGCTCACATCACACACCTCATCACTGAGAAGAAGTTCCAGCCATTACATTATGGTTGGGTTAAATAAATATTTCTTCATATATCGCAGGCTAAATTTTAAGATAATTGTGTGTGGCCTTTCCTCGTTGTTGTAACAGAATTGGCTGGGGACGGAGGGGTGATGTTCCCAGGCCAGCGGGTACCAACCCGGCAGTGGGTTAAAGATAGATCAGTTAGTTTTAGTTGACGGACCAACATCACGGCACACGAGTGTAACCCGTAAGTGCTCCGTTCTACTCCTAACTCAAGCCTGATTCCGGAGAAACTAAGCTCAGTGCACGAACTCCGTAGCACCGGGGAGGATCCTGAAATACTTTGGGTAGATTTTTAACTCGAAATTTTGCCCGGGCAGCGCCGTTAGGCTACTCTTTTTCGATTCCCAACTGCCAAGGGATTGTTTTACGTGCGCAGCAATTCACACGGGCGTCCGATCTCACTACCCAGAGACCAGGGAAAATGTTGTTACTAGAAGTCCACGTGAAAAAAATCCCGGCCTTCACAGGGATTTGAACCCGGGACCTCCAGCACTCGATGCGGATACCATACCTCGAGGCCAATCAGCCTCATTAAAGAGAGATCAATGTTAAGTAAGGGGCGCGTCAAGGTTGTTTAGTGCTGGATGGTCAGCAGAACCATTCTCTCCAGGCTTTGATGATCTACCTGTTTTTCTGCACTAAACACACGAACGCAAAGTACCTCGACCACATCTGCCTTATCTTGCACCAATACCCCACTCAGGGGTGCAGACCCAGCCAATCTGTCCGCCTGCTCGTTCCCCACCACACCAACATGTCCTGGGGGAAAAATCCAACGGATGCTCTCTATTTGATTGTTGACTGGAATCAACGCCAATAGTCGGAAAGCCAAGTACGGATTGAAGATTGGAGCGGCCAGAGCCACATATCAGTCGCACTTTGAGGCTCAAGACCTAACTTCTAAATGCAACACTTTGAGATATTCACATCGTTTATCCATGGCAAGGACTTGAATATAGCAGAACAAGGTTGAAGTGCCGACTTTTCTCTCGACCCTTGGCCCAAGTAACAGCTACAGGACTCGTGTTGCAGAGCTTTCCTGTAATTAGAGCTAAGAAATCTGCGGAGTTTGCCAGACTGGCACTGGAGCATCGTGTCTGCCGAGAGGCGTGGTTGGGTGTATCCAGGTCGGGATGCAGCACTGCACGTGCGGACTAGCTGGGAGTAGGCCTTGGATGGGAGTAGGCCTTGGATGCGAGTAGGCCTTGGTTAATAACCCCCTACTACTACTACCACCACCACTACTACAATCACGACCATCGAAGTTCCACTAATTTTATTCGAACAACAAGGAAGAGACGGTAAAATTGAAAACGTAGTCAAAGAAAAAGAATAATAAAGCGCACAACATAACAAGGTAAGGAAAACGACATCAATAATTTAAAAAACTGACAATCAAACAAAACTTAAAAAAAATTAATGACAAGGTAAGGAACAAGAAAAACAAAAACCACGAAAACTGATACAATTTAGAAAAAAAAAATAGCAGCAAAGAAACAGTAACAGCAGAAACAACACAAAACAAACACACAAACAGCGACAAGAAACTGTAATACAAACCTAAGAAAACTGTCTGTAGAATAATCCACTTGAACATATCCATGGCAGCATAAACACACTGGATAACAATCCACTCCAATAAGTAATCACAAGAGTTGACTGGATCTAGCAATCCAATTATCCCAGGGGAAAGAAATCACGGACGTCGAATCCACACACACTCAGTATCCAGTGTATACAGTACAGTAATCCAGTACAGAAAGTTCGGTGCTTTTTCAATTGGTTACTGTGTTCTCTTATATCTGCGCCTTTCTTCTAGCCTTCTAAGTGTGCTAATCAATACCTAATAATGATTACATTAATTGGGTATATGCGAGTTGAATGCTGGATGGATTGAGACGGTGGCATGCAGGAATATCATCAGCAGAGTTACTCCAGAACATCTGTGGAGAGCCATGAGCGTCTAATCCAGCTGGCAGGGCACTTGATGATGATGGTGATGATGATGATGATGATGATGATGATGATGTGGGAGTTGGTTAGATACTTAGTTGCTAGTCTTTTACAGGGCGTCGCAGTCACCCCAGCATTATCTGGCTGTTTGTGATTTCTTGACAAGTTTACATTCAGTGGTTTGCCATTGCTTTCTGAACGACCAGCACAAATACCACTGTATGAAAACCAACGCAAGGTGGCCAGCTGCCAAATCTCCGACAGGTGCGTTTCGAACGCGGTTTGCGGGATTTCGAATGGCGCCCGTAACCCCTTGGAACGCTGATTAGATAACCGATGCACGCTAAGTGTTACAGTTAATTATCCAGTTCCTTGCCACGTGTTTACTGGATAGAAACCATGGAAACCAGAGTAGATAACTGCGAGTGCCTGTAATGAGGTTGATTGTGTCCATCCGGATGAGATTGCTTGTGTCTATGGGAAAAGAGTGATTGTGTTTATCGGAATGAGACTGCTTGTGTCCATGAGAAAAGATTGATGGTGTTTATCGGAAAAGATTGATTGTGTCTCAAGTACAGAATGCCGAATTCCCTGCCCCATGTACAAATGCGTCACTAATCCTGCCCCAAGTACAAAAGTGCCGCTTATCCCGCCCACAGTACAAAAAGTGCCACTTATCCGCCCAAGTACAAATGTACCATTAATCCTGTCCCAAGAACAAATGTACCATTAATCCTGTCCTAAGTACAAATGTGCATCTTACCCCGCCCAAAGTACAAATGTGCCTCCTACCCCGCCCAAAGTACAAATGTGCCTCTTACCCCGCCCAAAGTACAAATGTGCCACTTATCCTGCCCACAACTACACATGTGTACCAAGTACAACAGTGCCCCACTACTCTATCTCAAATACAACTGTGCTACATTATTATGTACCAAGTACAACAGTGCTCACTGCCCCGTCTCATGGAGATCGGCCCGGCTGAGAGGTATAACGCGCTTAAACTTTTTAATTTGACGGCGGCGTAGTGGGTTAGCTCCACACAATGGTCGATTTGACTGAGATGTTGACTTCTCGTTCAGAAATCAATGACAAATCACTGAAAGTAAGATTACCTAATAAATCACAAAACAGCCAGGAGACGGCTTGACGATGATTGCAACGTACTGTCACCAACCTACGCCTTGGAGGAGCAAATGGATCATCATGGTCTGGCAAGAATGAGGCAGCGAGGAGTGACGATGGGATCTGGCCGACACTCGACGCTCAGAGGAAAGGCGAGACGGACATATAATCAGATTGCTACTGGTACTATTGGTGTTGGAACTCTTCGCTGGCTGCTGAGGAAGGGGACGGAGCGCTTATGGGAATGCCCCGAATGCTGTAATGTCGGTTCCTAGATCAATCAATCAATTAATACCAACCTGTTCCCTAATTCTGTATGAAGTACATTAATGCCCAATGCCCTATACCTGTGCCCTCGTACCATGTAAGTACATCAGTGCCCTTTTACCTTCCTGTCTCCCTGAACTGTCTTGAGAAGAGTTGTACCCCCTTACCCAAACTTCCCTCACAAATGTACATATTACCCTTCCCTTTCTCAAGGCCATGAGTGCCCAGTGCTTTCTGACAAGGACATAACGATCCCTTCCTGTCTCAAGGAGAGAACGATCCCTTCCTGTCTCAAGGAGATAACGATCCCTTCCTGTCTCAAGGACATAACCATCCCTTCCCTGTCTCAAGGACATCCATGCCCGTACATTATGTTAAGGACATCGATAATTCACCGACTTTCTTAACTCAATCGATACCAACAATGTTGCGCCATGCCTTCATTGGCTTTTTTTTTTTTTTTTAAACATATCCTTTACAGGACTTATGCTGTCAACACCAGCATCTTTCAGCTGTATGTTGATCTCTTGGCAAGATTACGCTCAGTAGTTTGCCATTGCTTTCTGAGCGGCCGGCTCAGTATCCCGCAAGTCACGAGCGGGGGTCGAACAGCCTCAGCTCTCGCTCCGCTACGAGACTCTGCGTGATAAACGGGATTACAGAGAGAAAGTGTTGTAGCCCCACAGCCAGAGAGACCGGCCTTCATTGGCTGCTTCCCATTTATTGTCACTTACGGTAATTAGTGTAGGGACCAATGAGAAGTGAGATAACAACTGTCTGGGGTCGAATGAGATTCGATAACAATGGTGTAGGGTAGTGAGAATTAGATTAATGACTAGAACAGAGTGGGTTAAAATAAGATAACTGTATGGGGCAGATAACTAGAACGGAGTGGGTTAAGATAAGATATCTGTATGGAGCAGATAACTATAACGGAGTGGGTTAAGGTAATAGTTGTCTGGGACAGATAACTAGAACAGAGTGGGTTAAGATAATAGTTGTCTGGGGCAGATAACTAGAACGAACTGAGTTCGTCAACTGATTCAGTGCCAAAGAAAAAGGTTTGGACCAAACATGGTGCACAATCAAATGAACAGGTATTATTATGTAAATGTCCTTTCACTGAGAATCGAAATCGTGGAAGATACCAAGAAAGACAACAAATAACACGAGTAAGGCGAGGTCACATTTAGCGATATAGTATCCTTTGGCACTAATTAGTTAATTCAGCAACTGTCTGCAGCAGAAGTCTTTCTTTTAAAGACTGTGAGTTGTAACTCTGAAGTCTCACGTATTGGCGGTCTAGTCGATGGAGCCCTAAAAAGCATCTATCAAAGTGAAGCTAGTTTAGACATGTTCCTCCCGGCCAGCTACCAACGAACCATCTCCATCTCCTGCAGTCTGTTCTAGCCCATCCAGTTGCGTGTCTGCTCCCTGGAGCTCTGATTCTGCAAGGGCTGATGGAGTTTCAGCTTTTGTGGATACAGCTGACGATCTCCATGGGGGATTTGCTGTAAAGCTAAACTTCCCTTCTCCCAGCCCAGAAATCTGCAGAGTGTGCAAGTGTAAAGCTAAACTTCCCTTCTCCCAGCCCAGAAATCTGCAGAGTGTGCAAGTGTAAAGCTAAACTTCCCTTCTCCCAGCCCAGAAATCTGCAGAGTGTGCAAGTGTAAAGCTAAACTTCCCTTCTCCCAGCCCAGAAATCTGCAGAGTGTGCAAGTGTAAAGCTAAACTTCCCTTCTCCCAGCCCAGAAATCTGCAGAGTGTGCAAGTGTAAAGCTAAACTTCCCTTCTCCCAGCCCAGAAATCTGCAGAGTGTGCAAGTGTAAAGCTAAACTTCCCTTCTCCCAGCCCAGAAATCTGCAGAGTGTGCAAGTGTAAAGCTAAACTTCCCTTCTCCCAGCCCAGAAATCTGCAGAGTGTGCAAGGCCAGGCTGACCCTGGAACTTCAGATCTGCGGCGAGGCATATCAGGATGTGACCAAGTCATAATATCTGATGGGAGATGCCTTGAAGAAATTAATTAGAACAGTCAAAACATTTGATGGGAGATGCCTTGAAGAGGTTAGAACAGTCATAATATATGATGGGTGATGCCTTGGAGAGATTAGAACAGTCATAACATCTGCTGGGAGATGCCCCGAAGAGATTAGAACAGTCTAACATCTGACGGGAGATGCCCTGAAGAGATAAGAACAGTCATACTATCTTATGGGAGATGCCTTGAAGAGATTATAACAGTTATAACATCTGATGGGAGGTACCTTGAGGAGATTATATCAGTCACAACATCTGATGGGAGATTCCTTGAAGAGATTAGAACAGTCATAACATCTGATGGGAGATGCCTTAAAGAGATTAGAACAACAATCGCCATGGCGAAGGTAGCTTAAAGTCGCTTAAAAGTCGACAGGGTCGACTTCATTGCACCGGGTTTTATCCCATATGGCTCGGTCTCTTTCCGCAGCACGGAAAGCGTCGCACAAAGCACGAACTTCGTAGCTTTTAGCGACGACCCACAGGAGTCTCCGAAACATTTAACTCGTAAAGCGAAGGACGCGGCCCAGAATCGAACTCACAGCCTTCGGAGCACGAGTCAAACGGCTTGACCACTTCGCCACAGAGACTCCCCATGGCGAAGGTAGCCTTTTGCAAGATGGAAAACATACTGACCAATAAAAAGATGTCATTCGCATCGATAAAAAAATTTGTTGAAATGATATATAGAACCTGTACTTTTGTATGGATGTGAAGAGTGAACAATGAGCAGACAAGCTGAAAGACATCTGATGACTGGAAATGTGGTTTCTGAGGAATAAATGCAAACAATATCATGGACAGACAGTTGAAACAATGACCAAGTCTTACAAGAAACAAATGAAAACCGTAAACTGATTAGAGATATTAGACGTAGACATTAAACATTTTTTTGTGGACACGTGATGAGAAGAAATAAATTGCCGAACTTGGTGACAACCGGTAAGATTGAGATGAAAATAACAAGTAGAAGGCAGAGAAATAAATACTTGGATGGCTTGGCCGCGTGGTATGGTCGAGATAAGAATACAGAGCCTGTCCACGACTCTGGTGGTCGCGTGAGATGGCGAAACATGACCGTCCATGGTTATCGACATGGCACATGGTGATGATGAGGTCATGGCTCATCACGGGAGAATATCGGGACTGGCAAGGGTTAGGATCAGGCTGGAGATGTTGCCTTCACGGGATCGGGTATTTCATTGTCCACTGGAGGGGTCGATGCGGCCGGAAGGATATGAGCCTTCGCTCTTATACATCCGGTATGCTTATAACGGGGTAGGGCGTTAGATCCCGACACCGGCGTTCATTTGAATGTAAACACTGACTTCTCTTTCAGAAAACAGTGGCAAACTCATCATTATGAAGTCTTAGGCTTTCACGTCTCTCCACAGATATCGGTCTTTGATGTTCGGGATTAACTCTGCTGATGAAATTCCTCCAAGCACCTCAATCTCCTCCTCTCTGTCACCTCCGTATCCTCCTCTGTGGTACCTCCATATCTTCCTCTCTGGTACCTCCATATCATCCTCTCTGGCACATCCATATCCTCCTCTCTGGCACATCCATATCCTCCTCTCTGGCACATCCATATCCTCCTCTCTGGCACATCCATATCCTCCTCTCTGGCACATCCATATCCTCCTCTCTGGCACATCCATATCCTCCTCTCTGGCACATCCATATCCTCCTCTCTGGCACATCCATATCCTCATCTCTGGCACATCCATATCCTCATCTCTGGTACCTCCATGTCCTCCTCTCTGGTACCTCCATGTCCTCCTCTCTGGTACCTCCATGTCCTCCTCTCTGGTACCTCCATGTCCTCCTCTCTGGTACCTCCATATCCTCCTCTCTGGTACCCCCATATCCTCCTCTCTGGCACCTCCATGTCCTCCTCTCTGCATAGGCACATAAGGAGTTAAAGCTACCAGAACTGTGTCTCTGTCACATCCATGCCCTCCTCTCTGCTATTTTAAGTAAAGCCATCAACGACACGCGCCACATCTCAAGGACATCAATGCCGGGAGCGTGTATTCGGTATCGCAGATAAGGGCAATTACAGAAAGCCACTGCAGGTGAATATTCACAAACGAAGTCAACAACAGGAGACTAGAAAGCGGAGAGATTAAGTCCTAGAGCGGATGTCTGGAGGCTGGGCTATTGATATTCTACTGAATACCGTTTTTAGCCGATGATTTATGGTTTTGACAGTTAATGTTTTTGCTCGTTAGAGAGACAGACAGATAGTAGACAGACATACATATAGTAGACAGAAAGACATATGGCAGACATGCACACATATAGCAGACAGACAGACAGACAGACAGATAGCGGACAGACAAATAACAGACAGACAAACAGATAGCAGACAGACAGGCAGACAGATCGTGTTCTGTCGCGTGAAATTACTATTTGATAGACAGATAACTAGACAGGCACGTCGATGGTCGTCTCAGTGTTACTATTATTACCAAGAGAGACCAAGAAAGAAGATGCTGGGCATTCTGACATCATGGCATGGAGGAACATCAGTATCAGAAATGATTGACAGCACAAGAGACCCAAGGCTGTGGACAGACATGATCACCAACGCCACACGGCATGGACTATAAGAAGATTGGCAGTACAAGAGACAGAAGACTGTGGACAGACATGATCACCACACGGCATGGACTATAATAAGATTGGCAGTACACGAGACAGAAGGTTGTGAACAGACTTGGTCACCTACACCACACGGCATGGACTATAAGAAGATTGGCAGTACAAGAGACAGAAAGGATATGGATGCACTGCCACACGGCATGGACTATAAGAATAAAGTCTGATGATACAGACATTGCTTTATGTATTTTTGTTTGCGGAAAACCAATTTCTCCTATGACATATTGATTGACTGCATAAAAAATAATGAATACGTCTCCATTTTCGTTCATTACCACTAGTTCGCGTTTCCCAGTGATATCTTCACAAGCCATGTTACCCGCCACTTCTTTGATTACCTCTGACTTTAGTGTCATGTATTTCATTACCCGCGATGTACTACTCCGCCGACCAGCACTTAATGCGCGGCTATGACGTCAATCATAGGGGTATACGATCAAATGGAGTATTGATCATCGCAAGAAATAAACCCCATCTAACAATACCCGACTCTCTCCCATCTTGAATCGGTTCATCTCCGGCTGCCATTACCGGATTCCACCCACGCCCTGGCAAGATGAATTGGCGATAACACCCACTCCTCCCCCTCCCTCCTCCCTCCATAGTTCCAGACGAAATGTTATATGCCGCGTTAAATAATAATGATTGAGAGAAAGACGTCGTCCGGTTATAGTGTCCGAGTGGATTCGACGTGCCTGGTTCAGGTCTTTCCCTCCTGGCACTTCCATCTTGCAACATGAGTTACTTTGCGCGTACTCGTCATCATCATCATCATTATCATCATCATCATCATCATCGTCGTCGTCATGTGCCCTGCCAGCTGGCGTAGGCGTTCATGTCTCTCCACAGATCTCGGTTCCTGGTGTTCCGGATGTCATTTGTCCTTAAACGTCGACTTCTCGTTCAGAAAGCACTGGCAAACTACTGAACGTAAAACTGCATAGAATATCAATCTGGGGTTGATTGCAACGTCCTGCAAATTGCATGTAATTTTTAAAAACGAAAGTGGCTCAAATAACAATCACATCGGGCTGTAGTACCAGGCCTAGTATGTAACACACATTGCAAGAAGACAGGAGTAGTTGATTTCCCACTATGTACAGGTACAGACACCGGTCTCCCTGGCGAAGGTGTTATTGACTTTCTCCGTAATCCTTATATCCACATAGGATAATGCAGCTGCGCGAGATACGGTAGTGGATCGCGTCGCGTTGGTTACTTACGGGGCTATGTCAGCCGGTCGCTCAGAAAGCAATGGCAAACTACTGAGTGTAATCTTGCCAAGAAATCAACAACAGTGGTAATATGATGGTGTTGACAGTGATGTCCTGTAAATAGGATATGCGAAAAACAAAGGTCCTGAGACTTGGTTTGAGGCACTCAGCTGTGGGATATGGCTGAACGCCTCTAAGTCAAATCCCCCGGATGTGAGGGCCTGGTCGCTTCTCACCTCCTGCTCTTGGAGGTTTGATGCTGAGCCGCCAGCATCTGCAGTCTACCTTGTCCCAGACGTACTGGTTATCCTTTAGTCTGGAGAAAACAAGGCAAGGCCGAGAGAGGGATCATGCTGCATGGGCAACACATATTCTCTGAATCCAAGTCCAGACATTGTGCGGTGGAATTCTACTTCTAGTTCCAATCCACACACTTTCGTCTGTAAAGACGGCAAGGTGCCACTTAAAAACTAACACTATACTACTGGCATACTACTGGCACCCTGCCGTCTTGACACACTTTAGTTTATTACATTGTGCTTCCTATAACACAAAGTCTGGGCTGAATTGTAGAGACCATGTGTTGTCCCGTGCAGCCATGATCCCTCTCTCAGCCTGCCTAGTTTACTCTAGAGGAAAGGTAACACCGATACGTCTAGAACAAGACCAGCTGCAGAAGCTGCCGAATCAGCAAAGCAATGCTCCAACTGTCCGCCTGTCAAAGTTTCGATCCTAGACCAGTTGCCGACCAAGGCCTACAGCCTGCTCTACCCTGCCATGACATTTAGTCTGTAGGCTGCATTTCCTCGCAACAGCATAAGGCTTGTCCCCGCCCAATTGCACTCCTCCACCCGAAGCCGTTGGTACAAAGTGGGGTGTCAGGTTTGGTAAGCGCCGCCCAACATTCGGCGCTAACAGAAAGCAGGTAGTACCCTCTACTGTCATACGGTAGCTGTCATTTCTGACTAAAACCTGACACTTAGTTGATTCCACTATGTTGTCCAATAATACACACACATCCACACCCACACACACACACCCACACACACACACACACACACATATCAAGTGCAAGGGAATCCATTGAATCAACAACCTGTTTGATCCGAAATAAGTGCCATTAACGGCTTTCAGCATAAAGCCAATGTCCGCCATCCATTCAGCGCCACCTAGCACATTTTATGTGGGGAAATAACTTTGAACGTGCCGAATGCCTGCGATATTCAGAAACTGGAGGCCAGGGGAAACCCATTTCCGCTGTCCTTGTCTCGGCTGGTTTCATTGGAAACATTTCCGTTGAGACAATCCTAATCAAAACATTCCATTAATTGCCCAAGATAAAGAGGATTTTCGCGGAAAGATGAAAGGAAAACTGCGACACAGAAACTAGCCAGGTTTTTGTCCATTCCTCTGCTACATTTTCTTTTGCCCTCACTCGCTTTGAACGCATACGTAGTCCATAACGGGCTATTACTTCTAGTGTACTGGGGTAATTTTTGGGTGTTGATTTGCTTTCCCTTTTACCAGTGTCCCTCGCCATTTGGCGAATCCACTCCGACCAGATAACGCTTATACGCGTTAACAATACAGTTTGGAGTACAATTCAATGTACGATCGGAATTTCAGTGGATTAGTTCTTTAATATCCAACAAATGTATAATGTGGGATGTGTCTATGTACAGTAACAATGAAATAAGCAAACACGGGAGAATTTCTAGACTGTACACGAATTAAGCGATGAATATCAGTCGCCAAGGCACAGTCAGTCAGTCAGTCAGTCAGTCAGTCGACAGATCATCGTCGTTGCACATCGAACTATTCAGTCCTTACAGTGTTCGGATCCCTTCCTCAGTAAAACCCGCAGTGTGTAGCGGCTCACGACACCAGTTCTCTGTTGATTAATTAATCTTCTTTGGCTTCCTGCATAGTGTTCTTGTCTGGCCACATCTATTTTAACTTGCTGTTCTCGCAGTCTGGCCATGGTTGTAGATTCACAGTCATCATTTGGTTCTCGCAAACGACTTACTTCTCGTAGAGCATTCAGTATATGATATATCAGTCTGGTCCATGGCTCGTCCGCCCTCCACAATAACCTGACCTGCTAGCCTGTCAGTCTGCTCATTTCCTTGTACACCCGCATACCCCGGCACGGAAATGAAACTAACTTTTGATCAGAATTTGTTAGTACGCTGAACTGCCAAGATCATGGTCGGGAATGAATCCTCAACAGAGGAAGGATTATTCTTGTCCAACCTGTACGGCTCTGGATTCGACTCTTCTACTTCTTCTGCCCTCTACCCCGTGTTGGGGCACTGGTCCTCAGCCAACCCACTCCAAATCCTCCTATCGTTTGCTATCTCCCGCAGCATCCTCCATGCCCTCCCAATGTTATTATCTGATTCAGTGTCAAACAAACAAACAAAAAACCAAAAAAAAAAAAAAAAAAAGGTTTGGACCAAACATTGTTAGTTAGTTGCATATCCTTTCTGTGATATTAACTGGCACAGGAATAGAGCATTATGTGGCGACCCTTTGCTGTGAAGTTATAACCGCGACTAATTACTAACTATATCCTTTACAGGACGTCGCATCCTTTCTCAGCATTTTGGTTTTGACTTTGTGATTTCTTGGCAAGTTTACGTTCATTAGTTTGTCATTGCTGTCTGGACCACCGACTCTCATACAATTTTCATAAATCCAACGCAAGGCAGTTTGCTGCCAAATCGCCAGCAGCTGTGTTTCGAACACGGTATGCAGGATTACGAATTTCGTCTGTAACACCTTCGCCACAAAGAGAAACCCGGTATACAATCAAATGAAAGTGTTATAATGTATGTTTCCGTTCATTAAGCATTGAAACTGCGGAAGGTTTATTACATTCTGCTTCAAACAAGGATAACTACAACCCATGGCAGTAGAAGACCAGGAATGGAGTTATACTTCTTCATTGTCCAAAGCCTCGAATGAATTGTAGATTATGACCATGTACTGCCCATGCAACATGATCTCTCTCTCTCTCTCTCTCTCTCTCTCTATCTCTCTCTCTCTCTCTCTCTCTCTATCTCTCTCTCTCTCTCTCTCTCTCTCTCTCTCTCTCTCTCTCTCTCTCTCTCTCTCTCTCTCTCGGCGTGTCTAGTTTACTCCAGAGGAAAAGTAACGCCAATACATCTGGAACAAGACAAGCTGCAAAAGCTGCCGGATAAGCAAAGCAATTCTATAACTGTCCGCCTGTCGGAGCTTTGATCCTAGACCAGTTGCCGGCCAAGGCTTAGGGTCTGGTCTGCCCTGCCACATTTAATCTTTTGGATGCATTTCCTCGCACCAGGATAAGACGTGTACACTCCCATGTGCGCTCCTCCGCCCGAAGCCGTTGGCACAATGTGAAAGTGACAATAAGAACGTATAAGACGAGAGACGAAATATAATAACTCGGAATTCACATTTTATAAATGGGGAATGGAAGTGTAAAAGCCGGGAGGTGAAATACAACAAAACAGAGCCTAACATGAATAAAGCGGGAAAATAAATGTATACTCTACGAAACACAGCCAAACGGTGAGAATTTAAAAACAGCGGGTATGGGAATATATACACGAGGAGAGCAGATATAAATGAAACCCAACTGGGGACGGAGATCCGGCCGGGAAATGAAAACATGGACTGAACATACCGAATCCCCACGTGGAGACAGGCCGATTGCATTTCTTGTTTTGGTGTCTCCGGTTCAAGATGTGACGTCACCAGAATCGGATGTTGCTGAAGACGGAAGTGGGGAGACGGTTGGTGAGGGGGGGGGGGGTGTAAGGGGGAAAGGAGTAAGGAATTGCCAGGTCAGTGTGTGGGTAGAAGATTCCCGATTCCATATGTATGAGACGGCGGCGAGGGGTTGGGGAGGGGTACAGCCTTTCAAAGACAATGGGATATTGGTATAGTTTGCATAGATTATTTAGTTTATGTTTCTTGTTTACGTTTGTTTCTTTCGGTAAGAAGAAGAAGAAGAAGAAGAAGAAGAAGAAGAAGAAGAAGAATCCAGCCAAGCATGACCAGGTCTGAAGATACGGACAGAAGAATATCTCTGACAACCAAGATGGCGGGAGGCTATTCTATAAGAATTATAAGGTGATGAGGAGAAAACCACAAGAAGTCCGGATCGCCGACATACTTCCTTCATGGGTGACGTGGAGAGGACACGGAGAGAGCTGCATGAGATAGAACAAGATAGGACCGCTCGAGTTGATCCAGGACCTGGGGTATAACTGGCGTAGTGGGTATAACGCTTGCCTTACGTTCCGAAGACTACAGGATCGTTTCAGGACTCCATCATTGGGTTCATGGGTGCAGTTTTCTAGGAAATACTGGGGGTCGTGGCTGGACCTACGGAGTTCGTGCTTTGTGGGATGTTTTCGGCAGGCCGACCTGTGGAAAGAGACCGATAAAACCGGGGGCAATGAAGTCGACTCGCTTGCGGTTTAAACAGAAATGTATTCTTGATCGCTTGCAGTAGTGAAGATTTTCCCATTTCAAAATTGTCCAATATTTATTTTTTAAAAGTTGATTGCATATTCTTTATAGGATGTCGCAGTCAACCCCAGCATTTTTGGCGGTTTGTGATTTCTTAGCAAGCTTATGTTAAGTAGTTTACCAATGCTTTCTAAAAGACCGGCACTCATACCATTGCAGCATAAGGCGATCTGCTGCCAAATTGCCCACAGCTGTGGTTCGTTATGCGGGATTGAGAATTGCATTCATAACTATTTCGTTACATCGTCTTTATGAATGGATGAATGGGTGGGTGGGTGGATTGATAATGGAAGGATCCATTGATCGATGAATGGATAGATAAGTGGGTAACGGATGGAAGGATGGGTGGGTCGATTGGTAATGGACGGAAGGATGGCTGACTGAATGAATGGATAAAAGGATGGATGGGTGGGTAATGGATGGAATGGTGGATGAATGGATGAAATTAATGGATGGAAGAAAGGAGAGGTCGATGGATGCGTGAAAGGGTGAGTGGGTAAGGAATGGAGGGGTGGATAACGGATGAAGGGATTGATGGGTCGATTTGTGAGTTACAGACGCACTAGGAGCGCAATCATTACACCAGGGGTAAACAGCCCTGCTCAACCAGAAGACCGCCGTGCTGGCAACTGAGTGGCCTACCCACTCCACCAGCGCCGCACCCAAGCCATGAAAGGGACGGACTACACTAGTGAGTACTTATTCACCAACAGCATTCTGTGAAGCGCTGCGCGGCTCAGGCGCGTGATGTGCGTCGTAGTATTACTAATGCCATGAATAATGCCGTTACAGACTGCGCAGTTTTCCACTCGACATTTTGGGCAAACTTCCGTCCAAACCTTTTTTGGTCATTTTTAGGAATTCTGGCTTTTTCTTAATTCTCCCTATTAGTTTACCGCGATGGCATAGTGGGTTGAGCACTTATACACGAGAACAGTGGTCAAAGTTCAGTTCCCAGCGAAGGGAGCCATAGCGCATGTAGCGGACGAGTGACGTATTAGACTTGTTTTCTGTCCACTTCTTGTAAAGGGTTAGGAGGGAGACAGAGAGAGAAAGAAAGTAGGCGGAGGAGAGCGAGAGAGAGAGAGAGAGAGAGAGAGAGAGAGAGAGAGAGAGAGAGAGGAGAGGAGAGAGTGAGATTCTCTTTTTTTTCCCCTGGCAGTACGGCCCTGGAGACGACGAAGTCTAAAAACAACATTTCAGAAGTTTCTGGGGGGGGGGGGGGGGGATGTCTGTGACGAGCAGGGGGCGTGGACTCGAACTAACCACTCCGCATCATTCAGTTGAGTGTGTGGCCAATATTAGTGAAAACCTGACGCTTCAGGTGCGGAGTGGACACGGTTTCGAACCTGCATCGCGAATCTTTAAAACTGATCTGGCCTTTCATTTCACCCCAGCCTAAATTTTTTTTTTTTGCATAACCCCCACAGGACGTCGCAGCCAACAAAAGCATTTTCAGCTGCTGTTGGTGTACTAGGCAAAATCACGCTCACTAGTTTGCCATTGCTTTCCGAGCGACTGGCCCACATACCCCGTAAGTTACCAACCCGGCGAGAATCGCTACCGATTCTCAGGTACCAGAAATGTATTGGAAGGTAAAAGATGGCCGGAGTGAGACTAACCACGTCACCCACTGAGTAGAGAGTTGACTATAAAATATGCGCTGAGTACCATATACCAAATGCGCATTATTATGTGTAAAAGGTGCCTTTACTTTTTAACGCCCATGAGCAAAGATCAGTCCAGTGTAGACTACGTTCAACTTCAAAGCGATCGAACGGGGAAAAGGGCTTCACAGACCAACGGACGTCGCTTGTACGTATAGCCACGTGTAAATCTGGCTAAACTCTTTCTCTTTCCTCCTTCTCTTCTATTTATCTCTCTTCTGCTTTATCTCTCTCCTCCTATTTGTCTCTCTCCTCCTCATCTTTGTCTCTCTTCCTCTTTCTCTCTCATCCTCCTCCTCCTCTTTCTCTCTCCTCCTCCACTTTCTTTCTCAGATTGGACAGATTCCTACATCATAACTTCTAGAGAACACACTCTCTCTGTCTCTGTCCTCCTCCTATTTCTATCTCACCCCCCCTCTCTCTCTCTCTCTCCTCTCCCTTTTCCTCTTCTTTTTACCATACCTCCTCCTCATTCTCTCACTCCCCTCCTCCTCATTCTCTCACTTCCCTCCTCCTCTTTCTCTCTCCTCTCCTCCGCCAACTCTCTCTCTCCTCCGCCTACTCTCTCTCCTCCGTCAACTCTCTCTCTCTCTCTCTCTCCAAACCATTTACATCAAGTGGACAGAAGGAAACCAGTGTATTACGACAGACGCCCAGCTACAGGCGCTAACTTCCCCGACCTTCCCAAAACAATAATGACGTCAATGGGGCCCTTTCGTGTCTGACGGCCATTGACTGATATCGATTCCAGCCAACTGTAATCTGGGCAGACGGCAGACCCAAGCAAGATCATTCCCCCCATCTGTGGTCATACCGAGGCTCCGCCATCAACTTCTTTCGCATCGATCGTCTCTTTTCTGAGACCGTTCTTGTTGATGGACAGACTGGGGGTTGTACACATTCTTATTCTGTTTGCTGGCATGTAGATGGACAGACGGCGGGTTGTACACATTCTTATTCTGTCTGCTGGCATGTAGATGGACAGACGGGGGGTTGTACACATTCTTATTCTGTCTGCTGGCATGTAGATGGACAGACTGGGGGTTGTACACATTCTTATTCTGTTTGCTGGCATGTAGATGGACAGACTGGGGGTTGTACACATTCTTATTCTGTTTGCTGGCATGTAGATGGACAGACGGGGGGTTGTACACATTCTTATTCTGTCTGCTGGCATGTAGATGGACAGACGGCGGGTTGTACACATTCTTATTCTGTCTGCTGGCATGTAGATGGACAGACCGGGGGTTGTACACATTCTTATTCTGTCTGCTGGCATGTAGATGGACAGACGGGGGTTGTACACATTCTTATTCTGTCTGCTGGCATGTAGATGGACAGACGGGGGGTTGTACACATTCTTATTCTGTCTGCTGGCATGTAGATGGACAGACGGGGGGTTGTACACATTCTTATTCTGTCTGCTGGCATGTAGATGGACAGACGGGGGGTTGTACACATTCTTATTCTGTCTGCTGGCATGTAGATGGACAGACGGGGGGTTGTACACATTCTTATTCTGTCTGCTGGCATGTAGATGGACAGACGG
This sequence comes from Cepaea nemoralis, assembly GCA_014155875.1. Classification (NCBI taxonomy): domain Eukaryota; kingdom Metazoa; phylum Mollusca; class Gastropoda; order Stylommatophora; family Helicidae; genus Cepaea; species Cepaea nemoralis. Next base: position 378,438 of record JACEFZ010009533.1, read on the forward strand.
GGGGGGGGGGGGTGTTGTACACATTCTTATTCTGTTTGCTGGCATGTAGATGGACAGACGGCGGGTTGTACACATTTTTATTCAGTCTGCTGGCATGTTGATGGACAGACGGGGGTTGTACACATATTTCTTCTGTCTGCTGGCATGTAGATGGACAGACGGCGGGTTGTAGTCTTCTTCTGTCTGCTGGCATGTCGATGGACAGACGGGGGTATTTTAATCTGTGTTGTATTTTAATGTGTGATATTTTATTCTGTGTGGTATTTGATTATGTGTGATATTTGATTATGTGTGATATTTGATTATGTGTGGTATTTGATTCTGTGTGGTATTTTATTGTGTGTGGTATTTTATTGTGTGTGGTATTTGATTCTGTGTGGTATTTTATTGTGTGTGGTATTTGATTCTGTGTGGTATTTTATTGTGTGTGGTATTTTATTGTGTGTGGTATTTTATTGTGTGTGGTATTTTATTGTGTGTGGTATTTTATTGTGTGTGGTATTTTATTGTGTGTGGTATTTTATTGTGTGTGGTATTTGATTCTGTGTGGTATTTTATTGTGTGTGGTATTTGATTCTGTGTGGTATTTTATTGTGTGTGGTATTTTATTGTGTGTGGTATTTTATTGTGTGTGGTATTTTATTGTGTGTGGTATTTGATTCTGTGTGGTATTTTATTGTGTGTGGTATTTTATTGTGTGTGGTATTTTATTCTGTGTGGTATTTTATTCTGCGTGGTATTTTATTACGTGTGGTATTTTATTCTGTGTGATATTTGATTCTGTGTGGTATTTTATTGTGTGTGGTATTTTATTGTGTGTGGTATTTTATTCTGTGTAGTATTTTATTACGTGTGGTATTTTATTGTGTGTGGTATTTTATTCTGTGTAGTATTTTATTATGTGTGGTATTTTATTCTGTGTAGTATTTTATTATGTGTGGTATTTTATTCTGTGTAGTATTTTATTCTATGTGGTATTTGATTCTGTGTGGTATTTGATTCTGTCTGGTATTTGATTCTGTCTGGTATTTGATTCTGTCTGGTATTTGATTCTGTCTGGTATTTGATTTTGTCTGGTATTTTACTGGGACTTCGTTATCGGGTTGTGAGTGTTGGTTCTGTTATGTTTTGTGAGTTAGATAAGTAGACCCAATATGCGCGGATGGAAGGGTTGGTAGGTGTATGGATGAGTGGATAATGGATAGATGTATGGTCGGATGGATAGATAGAAAGACGGATGGATGGATGGATTGATGGATGGATAGAAGGACAGATGTTTGGCCAAGTAGCTAGACAGACAAGGAGACAGACGGACGGACAGACGGACAGAGGCAGGCAGGCAGGCAGAGACAGACAGACAGACAGACAGACGGGCGGGGGGGGGGGGGGCGGACGGACGGACGGACGGACGGACGGACGGACAGACAGACAGACAGACAGACAGACAGACAGATAGATAGATAGATAAATAGATAGATAGATAGATAGATAGATATATAGATAGACGGATGGATGAAAGGCGAAAGAACGGACCTCCCCCACCCTCCCGCTTTCTCTCCGATACGAGGTGGTTAATGTACTGGGACCGACTGAAATTACAGAACCAATAAGTCTGGGACAGAAAGAGTTACGGTAAAAAATTTGGACAGATATTTAACCTGGTGGGACAGAAAGAGTTACAGTAACAATTTGGGCAGAGATTGGGTGCTGCGTTACGATTTAAAAAAATTACGGCATCAGTATGGGCAATCATAATAACAATCTGGACAGAGATGGTTACAGTGTTAGGAAAAGAGTAAAATAACAACATGGACAGACATCGCTGATATTGTTGGGCAGAAGGAATTAGAGTAACGGTTTGATAATTAATGTGTTATAAATGAGGGAGTTACAGTACTAATATGGAGGAAAAAAAACGGTTAATGTGTTCGGACAGAAGGAGAGTAACGATTTGGCACAGATATTTAACGTAACAAGTGGGGGAGACATCAGAAAAGCATACACACGCACTGAACAAAAACAAAAAAAACGTTGTTGTCTGACGCGCGAGAGAGTTAACGCAGCACCCACTCTCGGCACTCAGATCATACAAAACTCGGGCGATAAACAAAAAAATAAGAGGTTTACAGTAGTTTTCTACTCCATTCCACGAAGCTATTTTTGGACAGATTGTAGTTATCGATTTGCAGACTCGAAGACACGACCCAATCAACAGCGTCGGCTGGGGCAGTTATTGTTGCCCCGATGCAGGGCTGTTGAGTCGCGGGACAAGCTCGGGAAAACACACGTCTGTGGGTAACAGGCTCGGGAAAACACGCGTCGTGTGGTAGTCGAATGTGTTCTGGATGTGGGCATGGGGACTCATAGTTGGTGAGCGGATACGGCATGTAGAACCATCACCATCATCTAGTGCCGTTTCAGGGTTGACGACGGGGTTAAAGGGAATTCCGACAGCCCTGTGCGCTGTCTTCATGGATGCAGTCGTTTTGTTTTTCTTCTTCTGGAGTTTATTCCCCGATTGGAGCATAGGCGCTCAACCAGGCGAAAAGGGGTTTAACGACGGGCTTCACTGCACCGGGTTTTATACCATATAAATCGGTCTCTCCGCAGGGGCGACCTGGCGAAAGCGTCGCACAAAGCACGAGCTCTGTACCTCCAGCGAAGACCCCCATGCGGTTCCGAGAAAAATGCACTCGTGAACCCAAGGACTGGATCTGGAAACGATCCCGCGATCTTCGGAACGTGAGGCAAGCGTCCTAAAATAGACCCGCAGGTCCTGCATAAACTCAAGCGGTCCTATCTCCCACAGCTCTCTCCATGTCCTCTCCACATCACCCATACAGGGAATATGTCGGTTATCCGGACTTCTTGTGGTTTTCTCCACATCCCGCCGTATTTCTTCTATAACAGCCTCCCGCAAACTTGGTTGCGCCATCTTGGTTCTCAGAGTTATTCTTCTGTCCGTATCTTCAGGCTTGCTCATGGGTAGTTGAATTTTGCAGCTAAGGTTTTCTACGGGATATGGCAGCCAGCCCTCCTTAGTCTGGGATAGTATAGTATTGTACCCAAGGTCTGGATGATATAACATTGTACCCAAGGTCTGGATGATATAACATTGTACCCAAGGTCTGGATGATATAACATTGTACCCAAGGTTTGGATGATATAACATTGTACCCAAGGTCTGGATAATATAACCTTGTACCCAAGGTTTGGATGATATAACATTGTATCCAAGGTCTGGATGATGTAACATTGTACCCGAGTTCTTGATGATATAACATTGTACCCAATGTTTATAATTATGTGATATTGTATCCAATGTTTTCCAGGAAGGCCAACCTGATTTTAAAAAAAAAAAAATGCCCGCCAAAGTCGAATGTGCTGGCCTAAGGGTGACAAATAAAACTGGCACAGCGCAAAAACGTCCGAGTGAAATGTCCCTTGTGCCCGGAACAAGATTTTGTCTTCCGGCTGGAACAGCTCTAACTATCTTGTCTTCCGGCCGGAACAGCTGTGACTATCTTGTCTTCCGTGCACAGCGTCCGTACACGTCCGAATCGAAAGCTCGCTGAGGGGAAGTCGTCTGCAGACTGACCGTTCCTGGTTTTCTCGAGGAGTGGCCTGTGGCGAACGAAATGCCCAATACATGGAAGTGAGAAATGAAAGCAGCCATGTGCAGGACATGGCGATTCCTTGGGTGAACCCAGTACCAGAGTGCTATGTGTCGGCCCTGCAATTATGGAAGCCTTCTTGGATAGCGGTAAATGCCCATGGATTGCCCCTGTCCTTCCCTTGAGGGCTGGCTGTGAAGTCTTCGATCGTTCTAACTTGACCACGTGGGGATGTGGGCGGCACCACAACAGTGAGAGTCCCCCAGGAATGCTGACGTGATTAAAAAACGCACGCTAAATTCGGATGTGTTAGCCTAAGGGTCTTGGTCCTGGGGTGCCTAACCAGACATACCGCAATTACGTCTGAAAAAAAACTCCGGACCAACGCAGAAGAAGAAGAAGAAGAAGAAGAAGAAGAAGAAGAAGAAGAAGAAGAAGAAGAAGAAGAAGAGAAGAAGAATCCAATGTTTATGGCAATATAACACAGTATCCAAATTTTAGGATGATATAACATTGTACCCAACGTTTATGATGATAAAACACAGTATCCAACGTTTTTTGATGACCCAGCTAATCCACAGGCGACAATCAGTCCATTGCACTAGAATTAGTAGCACGTGTATGGACTACACTTGAGTTCAAAGCCAACGCAAAAAAACAAAAACAAAATAGAAACAATTCAATAGCTGGGGATTTGGTAGGCAGTTGCACTTAGTAAAATCTCACCACGGTTCCTTGTGATTAATAACTGATTTCTACGACAGGATACCTGGAATACATTTTCTCTGCACATTGATAGAACACATAATTCAGAAGTTCATGTCTGATTACTGATCATGACATTTCTACAATGCTCTGTGACAGAGACTAAGAACAGAACAGATCAAGTAAAAGCTACATTTCAGAAAATGAAAACTATCTTATGCAATGTAAGAACGAGAGTGCTGAAATTTGATACAGAACCTGTTTTGCCGTATGGCAGTGAATCATTCAATCTGAAGGAACAAATTAGGATGCGCTTGGGAGATGTAGTTCCTGAGACGAATGTTGCGAATGCCTTGGACTGCCAGAGTAACTAACAATGACTGCTTGAAAGAAGCTAATGAAACTAGAACAGTATATACAACAATAAGAAAGAGACATGACAGTTCCTTTGGTCATGTGATGAGAAGAGAGGCATTGGAGAACATCGAGACAACTGGCAAGATCAGTGGGAAAATTAGCAGATGCAGACCAAGAGAAATGATGCTGGATGGACTGAGACGGTGGCATGGAGGAATATCATCAGCAGAGTTGATTCAGAACACCAAGGACAGAGATTTATGCAAAAGTCGGCAAGGCACATGATGATGATTTCTACAACAATAATGCCTGGAAAACTCTCAAAAGCCGACAGAACACACTTTTCAGTATCATGCTTCTAAATACCAATCACCAAATTTGAAGTTCTAATTCCTACAACAAAGCTTCTAGAAAACAAACTTCTAAACCAGATTTCCACATCATAACTTCTAGACAACACACATCTATATCAGATTCCTACATCATACCTTCTAGACAACACACATCTATATCAGATTCCTACATCATAACTTCTAGACAACACACATCTATATCAGATTCCTACATCATAACTTCTAGACAACACACATCTATATCAGATTCCTACATCATAACTTCTAGACAACACACATCTATATCAGATTCCTACATCATAACTTCTAGACAACACACATCTGCTATACCGGATTCCTACATCATAACTTCTAGACAACACACATCTATATCAGATTCCTACATCATAACTTCTAGACAACACACATCTATATCAGATTCCTACATCTATACTTCTAGACAACACACATCTATATCAGATTCCTACATCATAACTTCTAGACAACACACATCTATATCAGATTCCTACATCATAACTTCTAGACAACACACATCTATATCAGATTCCTACATCATAACTTCTAGACAACACACATCTGCTATACCGGATTCCTACATCATAACTTCTAGACAACACACATCTATATCAGATTCCTACATCATAACTTCTAGACAACACACATCTATATCAGATTCCTACATCATAACTTCTAGACAACACACATCTGCTATACCGGATTCCTACATCATAACTTCTAGGACAACACACATCTATATCAGATTCCTACATCATAACTTCTAGACAACACACATCTGCTATACCGGATTCCTACATCATACCTTCTAGACAACACACATCTATATCAGATTCCTACATCATAACTTCTAGACAACACACATCTATATCAGATTCCTACATCATAACTTCTAGACAACACACATCTATATCAAATTCCTACATCACAACTTCTAGACAATACACATCTATATCAGATTCCTACATCATAACTTCTAGACAACACACATCTATATCAAATTCCTACATCACAACTTCTAGACAATACACATCTATAGCTGATTTTAATAACACAAATTATAGGAACACTTCTGAATATCTAACACCGAATATCAGTGTCTAATTCCTACAACAAAGCTTCTAGAAAAGACTTCTAAACCTGATTTCCACAACAAATTCTAGAAAACACGTGTCTTTATCCTGAATACCTAACAACAACGACTAATTCCTACAATACAACCTCTAGAAGAAATTAAAAAATTCTAAACTTGATTTCCATAACACAATTTCTAGAAAATACACGTCTACATACCCACCATCAAACACGCATGCCTAATTCCCACAACACAACTTCTAGAAAAACCCACCATCAAACACGAATGTCTAATTCCTACAACACAACTTCTAAACAAGACACTTCGAAATATCTGAGTTCCACACACGTCTAAATACCCACCATCAAACACGAATGCCTTATTCCCACAACACAGCTTCTAGAAAACACACGTCTAAATACCCACCATCAAACACGAATGCATGAATCCCACAACACAACTTTTAGAAAACACACGTCTAAATACCCACCATTAAACACGAATGCCTGAATCCCACAACACAACTTCTAGAAAAGCGTTTCCTCACGTCTATTGAGCTGAGAAGAACATTGAAATCCGCCACATATTACACTCTCCAGACCAGATCACATGTCCCTTCCATCTTTACATTCATCACAGTTACTCGCGGACACCGAAATACTCCAGTTATCCCAGGAAAAGACACTTTTACCCCCCTCTCTCTGGGAGATTTGACTTCGGACTACACTGGTGAAAATCTACCATGCACGACCTCCTACTCCAGCAGCATCGGGTTGTTGTCGGCGTGCAGCAAAGCCTGTAGGTCGCTAACTGTAGGAATCTCATGGATTCTGTAGTCGATACACTGCCAAGCGATAGTCATCGATCGAGGAGGCACTGTTGCGAGTTGTGCGCCAGATATGGACGCTGTTGTCCAACTACGATAAATAAACTTGGTTGAATATTTCAATATCTTAATAGTGCAGCATAATGAGACATGGGAGACGCGGTTGAGTAGCGGCTAGACTTTTCCCTGCCGCATGAGTGGTTTTGGGTTCGATACACAGCTGGACAGTTTCCAATTTTTAAAATTGCCATGAGCTCCTATGTCGACCCAGATACCAAGATATGTCTTGGGAACTTCCTCCTCTTCTTCTTTCGTTCGTTTGAAATTTGTGTCAATATTGTATCGTGTATGAAACTTCAGTCTTTTTTTTTTATCCTTTGCAATAAAAGCAGCCGGTGTAAACCCACCACATCACCCACTTAGAGCCGGTTGGCTTATGAAAATAGTGGGTTTAGCTACACATGCCCAGTGCGCCTTACACGTGGGGATAACATGGACTTTTATCATGAGAAATGAAATTATTGGAGAACTAGGTGAAGCAGAGATATGGTTTGTTAGTTAGAAGAATGTTGAGAATAACGTGGACAGAGAAGACGACGATACTACTACTACTATTGCTGCTGCTGCTGCTGCTGCTACTACTACTACTGCTGCTGCTGCTGCTGCTGCTACTGTTGCTGCTACTACTACTACTACTACTACTACTACTACTACTACTACTACTACTACTACTACCACTACCACTACTACTACTACTACTACTACTACTGCCACTGCTGCTGCTGCTGCTGCTACTGCTACTACTACTACTGCTACTGCTGTTGCTACAGCTACTACTACTGCCACTGCTGTTGCTACAGCTACTACTACTGCCACTGCTACTGCTAATAACTATAACAACTACTACAACTACTACTTCTACTACTACTAGTATTGGCACCTTGCCGTCTTAAATAGACGATAGTTTGTTACATTGTGCTTCAAAAAAGACATAATAATCTCTCTGTAGCACAAAGCCTGGGCTGAACTGTAGAGACCATGTATTACAACACACGCTAAGATATCGACAAGTGCAAGCGTTAGTCAATCTTTTACCAAACCATTAGGGAAATACAAATGGAATGTTCGGGACTTATCGATAGACGAGGTGACATAGAGATGTCAGCCTTGTGTGGGGACATACTAGGCAAGAGAGGCGCAGGGATGACAGAGACAGATGCATGTGGAAAGGTTGAACAGCCGAGCAACAAGTAGCAATGTAAGAATGTGAATGTGGTTTAAATATAAGATGGCAGAGATGAGGATGGAGAGGAATGATTGCAAATGTCTGCACTAGAACAGGCACAAAGAAGAAGAGGAGAAGATGAGTAGGAGAAGAAGAGGGTGAAGAGGAGAAGGAGAGAAGGATAAGGTGGAGGAAGAAGGAGTAGAAGGGAAAATAGAACAGGGGGAAGAGTAATAAGAAGTAGGAGTAGCAGGAGGAGGAGGACGGGAAGTATCTTCGAGAAGGAATACGAAGAAGATGAAGGAGGAAGAGGAGCGGGAGGTGAGGGGAAGAAGAAGAAGAAGAAGAAGAAGAAGAAGAAGAAGAAGAAGAAGAAGAAGAAGAAGAAGAAGAAGAAGAAGAAAGGAAAAGGAGGAGGAAGGCAATAAGAAGAAGAGGATCACGAAGGCGAAGAAGAAGCAGAAGAAGCGTGGGATAACTACACAACCCTACTGACCCATCCGTGAAGGTTAAATTCTCATGAGATCATATAAATCAAATCCCAATCAGGATGGCTCTGGGTGGTCGATCCCGTTTTATAAAATAGGTAATAGGTCTCGAATTACCCAACCACCGAGCATGCGAACCCAGCATAACTTAATTAAAACAACCGTGACAACTTTACTAAATATTTCACACATAAATAACACAACACCTTGACACACGTCAACAAGTAAGAAGTACAATCAATATAATTATGACATTTTAGATTCCAAATTATGAATACCACGTGCTGGCACAAACATACCACAATCTGTCACTTCCATGCCGATTCCCGAAAACTGCTATAGAGCTGAAGTGTCCGTTATTTACGGTAAAAGCGAGGTAAAATCCATTATTCAGCAACTAAACGCTTTCCGCGATAATTTTCGTTAACATTCAAAACATGGAATAGCTTCTCTCTAGAATTCACAATTACTGACTGCTATGAACAAAGGAATGATAAAAGCACACACAATAATGGGCGATTAAGCGAAAAAACAAAAGTTAAGGGCAACTGGCAAATACGAGTTCCCGACACAAACATTCCCCTATAAACACAACACAAACTGGCTTCTGGGTTTTGCCTGAAACTGGAATAGAGTCGAAACATGGGGGGAGGTTATGGATGTCAAATTTAAAAAAAAGAAAAGCAGAGAAGGTTAGAAAGAACGGGAGGGGGGGGGGGGGGGGGATATCAACAGGGGAGAAAGAACGTGCGTTGAGACCTGGGCACGCGGAGATGCCCTTTGTAACGGCACCGATCAATGGCACTTCTAAATACGGCCACACTGCGCCAGTGTCGCTATGGCAACGCGCCTGTGATCGATACGGTGTAGCATGGAAAAGATCCCTTCATACAGGCGACGTGTACGGCTGGCTTTGCTTCTGTGTCCCCGCCACTTATTGCGTTAGGGCGTTCGGTTCCTGGTTGTTTCTTTAACTCTTGTCCCATTAACTTCTTGCGTTAACCCATTCTCCAACTGGTTGTTGCTTTAACTCTTGTCCCACTAACTTCTTGCCTCAACTCATTGGGTTTGTGGTTATTGCTTCAACTCTTGTACCAGCCACTTCTTGGGTTCACAGAGTCTCCTGCTGGTTGTTGCTTTAAATCTTATCCCACTAACTTCTCGCGTTAACCCACTGGGTTCCTGGCTGTTGCTTTAACTCTTGTCCCAGCCACTTCTTGAGTTAACCCATTCTCCTACTCGTTGTTGCTGGAACTCTTGCCCCACTAACTTCTTGCGCTAACCCACTGGGTTCCTGGCTGTTGCTTTAACTCTTGTCCCAGCCACTTCTTGAGTTAACCCATTCTCCCACTGATTTTGCTTTAACTCTTGTCCCAGCAACTTCTTGCCTTAACCCATTCCCCTGCTGATTGTCGCTTTAACTCTTGTACTAGCCACTTCTTGCCTTAACCCATTCTTCCACTGATTGTTGCTTTAACTCTTGTACTAGCCACTTCTTGCCTTAACCCATTCTTCCACTGATTGTTGCTTTAACTCTTGTACTAGCCACTTCTTGCGTTAACCCATTCTTCCACTGATTGTTGCTTTAACTCTTGTCCCAGCCACTTCTTGCCTTAACCCATTCCCCTGCTGATTGTCGCTTTAACTCTTGTACTAGCCACTTCTTGCCTTAACCCATTCTTCCACTGATTGTTGCTTTAACTCTTGTACTAGCCACTTCTTGCCTTAACCCATTCTTCCACTGATTGTTGCTTTAACTCTTGTACTAGCCACTTCTTGGGTTAACCCATTCTGCCACTGATTGTTGCTTTAACTCTTGTCCCAGCCACTTCTTGCCTTAACCCATTCTCCCACTGATTGTTGCTTTAACTCTTGTTCCAGTCACTTCTTGCCTTAACCCATTCTCCCAATGATTGTTGCTTTAACTCTTGTCCCAGCCACTTCTTGCCTTAACCCATTCTCCCACTGATTGTTGCTTTAACTCTTGTCCCAGCCACTTTTTGCCTTAACCCATTCTCCCACTGATTGTTGCTTTAACTTTTGTCCCAGTCACTTCTTGCCTTAACCCATTCTCCCAATGATTGTTGCTTTAACTCTTGTCCCAGCCACTTCTTGCGCTAACCCACTGGATTACTGGTGAAGAGCCGAATGTAAGGTGGGCCTGCGTGCCAAATTTATGACCCTTTTAAAATAAAGCTCGACCGTTCGTTCGTTCATTGTGGTTTCAACTCTTGTCCCAGTCACGACTTGCGTTAACTCATTTGGTTAGTTATTACTACTTCAACTCTCGTCCCACTCACTCACCGTGTTAACCCATTCGGTTAGGAGAAAGGAGTCAATAAATGATTACCATGTAAGGAATAACTAGCCAACGTACTGTGCGTTGGTGAACATGGGAAGCGTCACAATGTTCGGCTGCGACACACATGAACTATCAGAAGAAGAAACGATTCGCCTGAGTGAATTCACTTTCTACCTACCTCTATCCTTACCCTTCCTCTTCCCCGCAGCCTCCCACTCTACTCACAGACCTAGAGTAATCAGGTCAGTCTCTCGGGACCTGCGCTCAGGTGCTGTCCCTAGGGACACGCGTGAGACTGGTAGTGTCGTGCGCGTGAGCGACGGGTGCTCACGCATACACAGGGCACGATTTGGGTGCGACAAGGGATGTGCGTCTCAATGGCCTGGGGTAGAAAACGAAAAATGAATGAGGGTGCGGCGAAAAGAAAAAAAAAAGATGAAGAAAGAAAGAAAGAAAGAAAGAAAGAAAGAAAGAAATGACATTTAAAAAAAGATAGAAATGAAGAAATGAAACACAGGGGGAAAACGAAAGAACGAAACGAAGAAATAAAGAAAAGAAAAATTAAATGTTAAAAGTAAGACATGAAGAATTGAAGAAGAAAAAGGTGAGGGAGAGAGAGAGAGAGAGAGAGAGAGAGAGAGAGAGAGAGAGAGAGAGAGAGAGAGAGAGAGAGAGAGAGAGAGAGAGAGAGAGAACGAACGAAACAGAAACAAAAAGAAAAAAGAATGAAAGTACTACCTTTCTCATGACTCGACCCCATACCATTAACGCCAACAGCTGCGGCCTTCACTTACTACATACATCTACGCCGGAGTCTGTGGTTAAGAGGTATCAAACGAGTTTCACAGTCATCTATATCTGGTTTGACATCAGCTGCAAGCGATTTAGAAGCAAATCACGCAGCGTTGTTTGTTAATAATAGTGGCAAACTACTGAACGTAAAATGTGCCCACGAATCACGAACAGCGAAAATGCTGGGATTGACTGCAACGTCGAGGAGCGGCTGGCCGAGAGGCTAGAACGCCGGACTCTCATTCGGGAGGCCCGGGTTCGATCCCTCGGTAAGGTGTCGGATTTTTTTCTGTCGGGGGCAAAAAGAAAATCCTAACCAGCACAGTTCGCGGCGACTGCACTAGCCAGGCGGCCTTTATTCCTCAGGCTCAAAGACCCCTCTGCCATACACCGCAAGGTACTATATTGGCAGTAAATGACAGTTTGACAGTTATGACTGCTACGTCCTGTGAAGAACATGCAACTTAATAATAGTATGATCTGTTTAAGTCCCCGCTAATCACTGGTATCATGAAGGTAATAGACTGCAATGTCTGGGGCATATAGAAAGAATGGAAGATAATAGGGAAACAAAACTCGCTTACACACAGGAAATAAATGACCGTAGACCCCGAGGTAGACCAAGAAGACGGTGGAGAAATAATATACATACAGACCTACAAGCACTTGGAATCAACGACTGGCAAGAGAAGGTCAACCAGAGAGACGAATGGAGACGGATTGTATCTGCAGCAAAGAATCTCAATTACTCGGAATGCTGAAGAAGAAGAAGAAGAAGAAGAAGAAGAAGAAGAAGAAGAAGAAGAAGAAGAAGAAGAAGAAGAAGAAGAAGAAGAAGAAGAAGAAGAAGAAGAAGGAAGAAGAAGAAGAAGAAGAAGAAGAAGAAGAAGAAGATGCTGATCGTTCCATTAAACACACTGGTTAAGAACACGTCGAATTCATCCTCTCGTGCGTCCCCTTCTGGTGAACTGATAAACAAACAATGGATAACAGAACGCTGCTCCTTTATGGTGCATGTCAAAAGTGGGTCGGCCATCTCTAAACTGTCCTTATACCTTTACCATGTTCGTCTGCACTGTGATGCCACGTGCTTAACCCTCTTGACATCCTTAACAATAATATTGACAGTTTACACGACAATGGCTTGGTTATTGTAATTTCTCTCACACTTTTAAGGTTTTCATTCGATGCACCATCGTTCGGGCCACTTCATCTGTTGTTTACGGCCTCTGTGTCCAGGCCGCCGGCCTCACGCACCGAGGTTCGATTCCGGACTTCTGTCATTCGGTTCACGGGCTCAGTTTTCTCGGCGACACCTGGAGGTCGTCGTAGTTTCGTGCTCTGCGCCACGCTTACCTGCGACTGCTCTGAGGAAAGAAACTCTGAGCCGTAGAGGATAGAACTTGATGCAATGAAGTCGGTCTTCTCGCCTTTAACATATTTAGTCCCAAACAAAACGTAGATTTGGACCAAACAAAAATGGATGGTGGAAAATGGGAAGTAGGGGTGTTTCACGGTTATGACGTAAAAGTTGTTAATATGGTAGCAGACATGTTGTATTATAACGCAATGACAACATTTCGGCGATATGTGAGCCCATGGCAGATACGGGAAGTCGCTAAAGGCGATCAATCATCCCATGGCAATTTATCAGGTAAACCCCCCTTAATCTGTTATTGTGTGTTTACCTAGCAGACACTCGCGTGTAAAGAAAGAGAAGGAAGAAAGAAAGAAAGAAAGAAAGAAAGAAAGAAAGAAAGAAAGAACGAAAGAAGGAAAGAAAGAAAGAAAGAAAGAACGAAAGAAGGAAAGAAAGAAAGAAAGAAAGAAAGAAAGAAAGAAAGAAAGAAAGAAAGAAAGAAATGCAATTTATAAAAGATAGAAATGAAGAAATTTTACAAAGGAAAAAAAAAAAGAAAGAACGAAACGAAGAAATAGATCACAAGCATTTCACTTGTCCATCTGAGTGTCCCAAAGACTAGCACTTCTGACGCAAACAGATTCAATTTCCATTACTGGAGACCCCTTCAGGCCACTTAAATAACATGAGAAGTAAATTCACATTTATTGATCAACACTAATAGCAGCAACAGAAAGAAGTAGCGGTCACAAAACACACTCTCTGATCTCTACTTGTCCTTTACTTGTATGAGTGTCGATCAATACCCCGTTGATCGTAGAATAACAAACAGAGAGGCCACTAGTGTAACTTTTTCATTAGTTAGGGAGTAACGAAATAAGCAGGAAACGAAACAATAGATATTGACTTTTTTAGTGTTTAGTGTCTCGAGGCGGTGATGGTGGGCTCAAATTGGTTTTCAGGTGAACAATGAAACGTTTCAAATGAGACACCTGGGTCTAGTATTGCTGGACCCTGGTTGTGGTGTCCTTGTCGAGGTGGGTCGTTGAATGCTGGATGAGGACGAGGGGTGTTTACAAGGTTATCCAACTCTGAATGTTAATATTATCATGGCTGTCATAGTTGGGATTATCATTACCAACATAATTATCATCATTAAGGCCATAAACCTTGGTCGGCAACTGTTCAAGGATCGAAGCTCCGACAGAGCAATGCTTTGCTGATCCGGCAGCTTCTGCAGCTTGTCTTTTTCCAGAAGTATTGGTGTTACATTTCGTCTGGAGTAATCTAGGCAGGCCGAGAGAGGGATCATGCTGCATGGGCAATACATTCAGTCCAGACTTTGTGCTGTGGAGAGGTCTAACTCCATTTAACAAACTACTATTTATCAAGATGGCAAAGAGCGAGTCATATCGTCATCAGCGCTAGATTTAATTGCAACACATTGTCTCTACAATTCAGTGCAGGCTTTTTTTTTTTTTTGAAGCACATTACAAGAAACTATCGTCTGTCAAGGCGGCAAGGTACCGATAAGTAAGGCTAGACGTACTTAGAAATCTACAAGTGAAATGGTTCGGCAACATAGCTAGGCTACCAGCTGACAGTAAAACCTCAACAAAAATGATCTTCTTCTTCTTCTTCAGCATTCCGAGCCATTGAGGTTCTTTGCTGCAAATACAATCTGTCTCCATTCGTCTCTCTGGTGGACCTTCTCTTGCCAGTCGTTGATTCCAAGTGCTTGTAGGTCTGTATGTATATTATCTCTCCACCGCCTTCTTGGTCTACCTCGGGGTCTACGGTCATTTATTTCCTGAGTGTAAGCGAGTTTTGTTTCCCTATTATCTTCCATTCTTTCTATATGCCCCAGCCATTGTAGTCTATTAGCCTTCATGATACCAGTGATTAGCGGGGACTTAAACAAATCATAAATGTCTTTGTTACTTCTTCTTTTCCACTCTCCACTTTGTGTATCCCTAATGGGTCCAAAGATGCGTCTTAAAATTTTGTTCTCAAAGGTTTGTAACAAGGCTTCGTCTCCTTTCGTTGTACTCCAGGTTTCAGAGCCATACAGCACAACTGGTCTGATCAGTGTTTTGTATATTGTGATTTTGGTGTTACGAGATAGCGCCTTTGATTTTAGTAGATGTTGTAGTGCATAGTATATCTTATTTCCAGAGTTGATTCTAGTTTGTATTTCTTCCCTTATGATGTTGGAGCAGTTGAAGATTGTACCCAGGTATTTGTATGTTTCCGTTCTTTTAATGGTCATATTATCTATTTGTATGTGGCCAGAGTTTTTAGCCATTCCGTCTCTTGAAATTACCATATATTCTGTCTTATCTTGGTTGATAACCAGCCCCATCTGTTGGGCTTTTTCCTTTAAGTGAGTCAATATTTCTAATGTCTTTTGTTCACTTTGCCCTATAATATCTATATCATCTGCATAACCAAGCAGCTTGGATGTTCCTCCAATATCACATTCCTCCTTTACCTTCCTTACAACTTTCTCTAGAGCCAGATTGAAGAGTAGCGGCGATAGTGCATCACCCTGTTTCAAGCCAGATGTTATTTGGAAGGGGTCTGATTTCCTGCCTTTATATGTTACTATATTATAAGTATCTTCCATGCATAGTTTGGTCATGTTAATTAACTTCCTTGGTATTCCAAATTCCTGCATAACATTCCATAGACTATTCCTATGGACACTATCATAAGCCTTTTTAAAATCCACAAAAATGTTATGGAGATCTCTTTTATATTCCCAATGTTTCTCGGCTATTTGTCGTAAGATAAATATCTGATCTATTGTTGATCTGTTTTGTCTAAAACCCGCCTGGTAGTCACCTAATATGTCTTCTGAATATGGTTTTAGTCTATTTAGTAATACTGCGGATAGTATCTTATAGCTTGTGGACAGTAGTGATATTCCTCTATAATTTCCACATTGGAACTTGTCTCCTTTCTTAAAGATAGGTATCAATAATGACTCTTTCCAGTCATGGGGTAATTCTTCTGTCCTCCAGATTTTTATTATTAGTTCGTATAGCTTTAGATGTAATGCATGGCCACCTGCCTTTATAAATTCAGCAGCAATTCCATCAGTCCCAGTTGCCTTATTGTTTTTAAGTCGTGTGATTACATATAGGATTTCTTCAAATGTAGGTTCTTCAATTTGTGGTTCGCATGTTAGAACCTCTTCCTGTGGGAAAATGTTACTTGGAGCTTCACAATTTAGTAATTCAATAAAATATTCTTTCCATGTGTTGCACATTTCTTCATTGGTATTTATCATATTCCCATTTTTGTCTTTTAAACCATATGTGTTTTGTTGGTGCCCTCGTTTCATTGACTTCAGTACTTTAAAAAACTTTCTGGATTCATTTTTCTGGTGATTAGTTTCCAAATCTTTGATTATATTACTCATATATTCTCGCTTCTGCTGTCTGACTATTTTTGTAGCCTCTTTACATTCATTTCTATAATGCTCTTCCTTTTGGATGTTATTGATGTCATTTAACCATACATGTCTGGCATTCTTCTTCTTAGTGACTGCTTCTTCACATTTTTGATTGAACCATCTGTTCTTTCTATGCGTGGTTGACACACCGAGACATTCTTCTGCGGTAGATTGAATTGTATTCTTGATGTTCAACCAAGTTTGGTCAACGCTTTCCTCCAAAGGGTTTTGCAAAGTTTCAAGTTTACATTTTATTTCATCTGTAAATTTCTCTTTGACTGTAATGTCTTGTAGTTTTTCTCTGTTATATGTTGGGTGTAATCTTTGTAATTTAGTATAGAAAGCTCTCTTAAGTTTTATTTTAAATTTTGCTCCAACGAGGAAATGGTCACTATGGCACTCAGCTCCTCTATAACTTCTGACTTGCTGTATGTTTGATGCATTTCTGTTGTTAATTAAAATGTGATCTATTTGATTATAGGTTCTCTTGTCACATGATTTCCAAGTTTGTTTGTGTATATCCTTTCTTTGTAGTCTGGTACTGCTAATCTGCAGTCCTTTGGCTTCTGCCAGGTTGATGACTCTCCATCCATTATCATTTGAAGTTGTATGTAGGCTTTCCATACCGGCCACTTTTTTATTAGTTTGCTCTCTACCTATTTTTGCATTGAAGTCTCCCAGCACAATCAGGATGTCCTGTTTGGGGGTTTCTTCTATGACATCTTCCAGATCATTATAAAAGTCTTCTTTAATATCATCTTCTTTCTCTTCAGTAGGTGCATGTACATTAATCATCGTTATATTTTTCCATTTACCTTTTATTCGTAATTTACTAATCCTGTCATTAAAAGCTTTAAAGTTTAAAATGTTCCCCCATAACTCTTTTTTGATGACAAATCCTGTTCCTAATTCATGTTTATTTTGGGTGTTTCCTCCATATATTATAATCATTCCATTTTGCTCTAAAGTACCCTCTCCTGGCCACCTTATTTCTTGAATTGCTGTGATATCCATTTGATATTCAACCAGCTCCCGGGTTAGTTCTTCGGCCGCTCCAGCTCGATATAGTGTCCGTACATTCCATGTTCCAAATCTCAAAAGTCCTTTAACGTTCCAAGGTCGTTGTCCAGATAAGTCAGTCCGATATCGAGGCTCATGTATTTGTTTCGTAACAAAGAAAGGTTTTTACAAAGGTGGGGATGTTAACCCCACGCTTCAACCCCCAACCTGGAGGACCAGGGTGTTTCTCTTTGTCTGTTCTCTACCCTTTGACCTGTCCGGCTTGGGAGGCCCTGCTGGTAGCTACGCTACCGCCGGCATAGCTCTCAGGGTCATTGAGAAACTCAAGCTCCCCCACCACGACAAGGTGGAAACACCATCGGGGGAGCAACAAGAATGATGAATAGACTAAATAGAATCAGAAGAAGAGGCCGACCATGTAAACGATGGACAGAGGGAATAACAGAGTCCATGGGAATATCGATTTAGGAAACCAATAAACGGGCACTCTGCTGTTGTTTATGCTTCACATCAACCCCACAAGGAACAAAATGAGATGAGACTAGATGAGATTATTGTCTGTAAAACTGTCCCAAAAATAATGTCTGTTCAGCTTTATTTCACCTTGATGAAGGCAAGCTAACAAGAGGTAGATAAGGATAGAAGTGGGAAGATAGCATCTAGATATGCACGAATAGCAGTCTGACAGAATGTACAATCAAGACGGGAGACAATGTTGGAGATCCATTGCAGCCAACCTTCATTGTGGAGACGGCACCTGATCGATGATCGACTTTCCCTTAATCATCGTCGTGTGTGCCTAACACAATGAATGACACAGCACTGATGTACACGTCACAATGTGGAGAGTTGTTAAGGCTTTTTTTTTTTGGGGGGGGGGGGAGGAAATGACATCAAGCGATATTCTATTAGTGTTGCGTAAATGTTGGTATATATACGCACTTTCACATGCACACACGTACTCACACACACACATACACACACAGTTGCACATACTCACGCGCTCACACAGACACACACACGCGCGCGCACTCTCACATACACACACATATTCACAAAACATACACACTCTCTCTCTCACACACACACATACTCATACACACACGTACTACCACACACACACATGCACTTCCAAATACACACATGTACTCGCAAAGACACACACATGTCACATATACACACGTACACACACGTACTCTCACATTAACACATACTAACAAACACACACGCACTATTATAAATACACGCATACTCACACGCACTCTTACGAATACACGCAGACGAGCATAAGTACGTACACGTGTACACAGGTATGGATGTACACACAGGCCCGTCCGTCCCTCCGTCCGTCCATCCGTCCGTCCAACCAGCCAGTCAATCTAGCTGGTTCCCTGTCTACTTGTCTGCATGCCTGCCTGTATACACGCACGCACGCACACAGACATTCGAACGTCCATACATACCGCAGGCAAGCACGCACAGACAGACAGAAAGACGGACGCATCCATACACGCACGCTTACAGAGAGAGACAGACAGACAGACAAACGTACAAGACAGACAGGCCGTCGCGCGCGCGCGCACACACACACACACACACACACACACACAACCATACACACACAGGCATGCATACAACACGGCAGGTGGGATCTAATCCCAAGGAAGCGACCACGTGAAACCATTGGACCTCTCCAACACTGCAACAAGGGCAGACAATTACTAAAGACAGCAAACCTATTTCCAAAAAAGAGACCTGATTACACTTTGTGAATGAAACCCACATCTCAAATACACCAATAAAGGGCGACAATTACGAAGGGAAGCAAACCTTCTACAACAAAGGGGAATAATTTTTTGGAATTACAATTTAGCTAGAAACCAGGATCGTTCATAACGTGAGGAGAAAGCGAGAGAGTGAGAAAGAACGAGTGATAGAGAGAGAGAGGGAGAACGACCAGGGAGCAGGTGTACTTGCTACATGGAATATCGGCCCGCGGACGAGAACAATAAACGGGAATTGATTGAGTCCAGCATAGTAGAGGCATAATTGTATGCACGGAACAAGCGATCAATTCTTCTCCTGTCCTCTTTCTAAACATAACAATATCCTGCACGAGAGAGAGAGGTACAGAATGAAAGAAGGGAGGCAGAAAGCTCGCCTACTCTCCACTCAAGAACAGAACACGTGTACAAATTAGATAATTGATAGGCGTATGGCAGTAGTTAAATTGTCCTAGTCTTTGTTACCTGGCATTTGTTTATTGTTGTTCCTCAATCATTCTTGATTTCCTTTCTTCTTGTGTTTCTTTGTTTGTTTGTTTTCTTTTCTTTTTCTTCTGACTTTCGCCAATTTTCATTTTTGTTTATTTCTTTCTGTCGTTATTACATATGCTCCTTTTCTTCACTCTTCTTCTTTCGTTCGTTCTTTCGTCCGTTTGTTCTTTCGTTCTGTCTGTCTGTCCGTCAGTCTGTCTGTCTGTCTCAAATCCTTATTCATTTTTTTTTTCTTTTAATATTTCTTACTCTGTTCTGTCTTTAATAATAAAGTTTTTTGTTTTGTTTTGGGGTTAACTGGTTGGTTGGATGATTGAATTGTTGGTTGATTAAATGGTTGGTTGGTTAGGTAGTTGGTTGGTTAGTTGATTGATTGATTTGTTGGTTGGTAAGTTGATTATTTAGTTGGCTCATTGATTAGTTCGCTGGCTGGTCGATTGATTAGTTCGCTGGCTGGTCGATTGATTAGTTTGTTGATTGGTTGATTAGTTCGTTGTTTGGTTGATTAGTTATTTGTTTGCTTGATTGGTTGGTTGCCTGATTGATTAGTTGGTTTGGTTGAATAGTTTGTTGGTTGGTTTATTAGTTAGTTGATTGGTTGGTTGATTGATTAGTCAGTTGGTTTTTTGGTTGGTTGGATGCTTGATTGATTAGTTAGTTGGTTGGTTTATTTGTTAGTTGATTGGTTGGTTGATTGATTGATTAGTTAGTTGGCTGGTTTATTAGTCAGTTGGTTTTTTGGTTGGTTGGATGCTTGATTGATTAGTTAGTTGGCTGGTTTATTAGTTAGTTGGTTGTTTGGTTGGTTGGATGCTTGATAGATTGGTCGGTTGATTGGTTGGTTAGTTGCTAGTTAGTTAGTTAGTTAGTTAGTTAGTTAGTTAGATAGTTAGTTAGTTAGTTAGTTAGTCGACAGATCATCCTCACTGAACATCGAACCATTCAGTCCATAAGTGCTCGGATCCCCTCCTCAGTACATCCTGCAGCGTGTAGCGGCTCACGACACCAGTTCTGTGTTTGTTTATTAATCTTCTTTGGCTTCCTGTGTAGTGTTCCTGTTTGGTCACGCCTCTTTTAATTTGCTGTTCTGGCAGCCTGACCATGGTTGTAGATTCCCAGTCATCGCTTGGTTTTCATAAACGACTTACTTCTCGTAGAGCATTCAGAATGTCTGCCTGGTCCATGGCTCGTCCGCCTTCCACAGTAGCCCTAACTGCAAGCCTGTCAGCCTGCTCATTCCCGCATGTACACCCGCATGCTCTGGCACGAAGATAAAACGAATCTTTGCCAGCCGAGACCGCTCCAGGACACATGCCAGATTGAATGTCTGTGTCTCGAGCCATGTTATTGCCTTACTTACTGCCACCACTTCCATAGTAAGGCTGCTTATGGTCAAAGCAAAAGCGCCAGAATCTTCTTTCACACTTTTCACTCCGGCCTGGGCCGTAAAGGCCCATGAATTTCTCACTCCTCGGACGATCGTCTCATCTGTGTAAATGACAGTATCATCCCCCAACGAGTTCTCGAAGATCAGAGCCTGTACTTCCGCATCCACAGCAGCTAGATTTCCTTGTCTGCATTTCCTGTCTTGTTGGATGCACACTCGAAATGGTGTACAGAACTCTGTTGGCACTTGTACCCACTCCTCGCCAGGTTCTAAGTCCTCAAGTGAACACACCTGCTGAAGAATGTCTTCGGCTTGACCCATCCATGACTTTCCTCTTTTTAACCTGCTGCCATTTACCTTCTTAATCTCGCTGTGCAGTGAATGTTGTATGACTGCATTGACGCTGAGATAGGCACGTGCTTAGCAAAATTGTATTCTGTCCCTCATGGTTTGAAAATCAAGAAGGTAGCGCGTCGGCCTGCATGCTGTATCTCTTGTATATGCAAGAATAATGCGCATAGCTTCGCTCTGTATCCTTTCCGTCCTTTCTATCTGCTGATTACTGAGAGTCAGGATCGCCATCGCATACTCCAAAACAGAAAAGACCAAATCCTCGTAAAGAAGACATAGATGGCGCTGATCACAGTCTGCCGCCGCCATCACCCGCATCGCAGCCAAACCCCGATTGGCCTTTGTTATCACCTGGTCTACATGCTCAGTATAAGTTAGTCTTCGATCAAATCGTATCTCCAGGTAATTCATCGCCTGCGTTCTTTCCACCGTCTCTGAACCCAGATTTACATTTGGCGTTGGGGTGTTGACAATATGGTTATTCAAAGAGAACCATGTCACTGTTGCCTTGTTGGGTTGACCATTTCCCCAGCTTCAACACACAAAGTGCTTATACGACTGAGTTCGGTTTGTAGTTCCACAGCAACCTGATCTCTATTTCTCTGATATCTTTGCCCTGACGATACACCAAAACATCGTCTGCATACAACCATATCCTCCCAGATCCTATGATTTGCTCGCTGGCGATTTTCACAGTGTAGGCGTTGAACAGCACCGGAGATAATGGTGATCCCTGTCCACATCTAAAGACTACTTTCCGTTGGAAGAGGGCTGCAGCGATCCAACTAAGGAGGAAAGGACTTATCTTGAGTTCAAGAAGCTGAAGATTTAAAAAAAATCAAATGGTACTCTGTTGTACGCTTCCTCAAGATCAATTGCTGCAGCAAATGTTTCAATGCCTGAGTGGAAACCTTCATAGACATCATGGGCAAAAACTGCTGCACTGGTCCAGGTTTCTCTTTTGGGACGGTACCCTTCCAGGGTAGGTGGGAAAACACCTTGCATCTCTAGGTGGAGTGATATTTTCCTGGCAATTAACTTCTCCATCAGCTTGCCTATTGTATTTTGCATGGTTATTACCCGATATCCCTGAATTGTTGTGTGGTCTTTGCCAGGCTTCGGCAAGGGAATCAGATAGCTGTGTAACCATTTCTCCTTGATGCTAGCACTCCCAATATTGTTGTTGTACATGTCTGCTAATTTCTCTAGCTGGTTGTCGGTACACATATCAATGTCATCATATCTTATGCCATCTGGCCCTGGAGCGCTGTTTTTTGAACGCCGGAGCACAGCCTTGATTTCTTTCACTGTCACTGTGTCTTCATCTGAAATGTTCTGGGCATTGCACTTATCTGAGGTTGGTTGGTTGATCTGGTGATAAGGTTGAATAACTGATTGGATGGTAGAGTGATTAATCTGTTAGATGACTAATTCGTTAATTGACTGATTGATTGACTGATTGATTGATTAATTGATTGATTGACTGATTGATTGGGTTTTCCAAAAAAAATTATGAAAGTCTGGGCCGATTCCCAAGCGCAGTTCCGGGAGAGATAAAGGAATACTGCCAATGATAAGGTTTGAACCGAAACCACTGCTATGGTCAGTAATCGCCCTAACCACTAAGTCAGCGCGGCTGCTTTCTTTGAAGTACACTCAGTAACAGAGAAGAATGACCATATTTTTAATGCCCCGACAGATCTGGAACCAAAGCATCTATCTGCCTGTGTTTGTTTTTTGTTGTTCTGGGTGTTCTTTGTTGTGTTCGGTTGTTGATTCTGCTCGTCAGCTACCAGTGACAAAATAAGACAATGAAAATGACAGGTGGGCGGAACGGGAATTTATCAAACAGAACAAACGAGTAATCACTGGAGCGTTACATAATTGATGGTCAAGATGCGGAAACATATTGCGCCGCGGCTGTCCCTCCGCTGGAGAATCAATTATTGGGGGAACCAGTGGAATAGCACGATAAATACATTGAAAGGTATTGATCCGCACTCACAGAAGTATGGGAAAGAAGAACGTGATCAGAGAACACGTTGAACAATGTATAAATTGAAAGCTTTGATCGTATCTGATGGAAGGCGCCTTCTAGAGATTAGAGTAAAAATCTTAATGACAAAGTTAACCGTTTGTAAGATGAAATAACATTGACTAATAATAAGCTGCCAGATGCAATAAAAAAAAGAGTGTTGAATTGCTACATTGGACATATATTGTTATATGGATGTGAAACATGGACAATTGTGGCATAACCACTAACCACCATTATTCAGTTACCAAGAATGCACGCAACAGAGAGGGAAAAATATATATAACAATTGACTACGCAAACTCAAACCGAAACCAAAACTGAAAACGAACGCAAAATCAAAACTGAAAATGAAAGATTGACGTCAATTCTTGGAAACATTTCATCAGTCAAAGCTCAGGAGATCATTGGTTAGCAACAGACACGTGACAACGCCTCCATTCGAAAGCCCGCATAGAATATGTTAATCGCGCACTTCTACTGCAAACAGCTTGACGAGCAGACGCAAAAAGCTGGTGTGACCGAATTTTCAATAAAGGACGGCAGAATGTCTGAATCCGAGGTAAGCTTGTAAATCCTTAGATTAAACTGATGACCAGATGTATCAAGTATCAAGTAATGGTATCCAGTGTTTGTAACGTCAATTGAAATGTATTATTTTAAATTAAAACCTCTGAAGTGAAAAATGTTTGACTGTTAGATTCTGACGACGCAGAGCCGATTCCCGGGCAAACTGACAATCTACTACTCTCTTCGAATACTGCAATCTCGGATATTCTTAAAGATAGTTATTAACTTTAAGAAGTGCATAATAATACTACATTCTATTTTAGACAACTGTACGAAGTGATGATTCTAAAGCAATCTTGTGCATTTCAGCAGAAACACGGCTTAAATTACTATCACTATCTACAGCTCCTAAGACAGTTCGTGTACTAGAACAAGTGCCTCGTTTTAAAACATACTTATCTATGCCTATTTACGATCTAGAGTCTAGAGAGATGAGGGAGAAATATTTTCCCTTTCTCCTTCATATATTGAATAAATAGGGTTTGATGGAATAAATATTTATATTTATGTCAGATTTTACTTAGATAAGTGCACTCATGAACTGCAATACATCAGAAAAGTTATGCTTCGCGGAACTCCATCACCAGAAGTTGACTTAACCCACTACTCAACATAACTTAACACACAACACCACACCACACAACACTCACCACCACAACAACAACAGGTAATGGGAGAGGAGTTATTATACAAAGAAGAAGGAAAAGTTGGTTAATTGGAAAACACAGAGAACCATTTATACACACTACAAACCCAATTGAGTGATAGAAATGTTATAACTGTATGTCATTTATTCATATGCATTTTGACACCTCCTCACTCTTGTCACTGTCTTACTGTACACGTCTCACTGACCCCAGGTCCAATGAGAACTTACATACAGCAGGAACCAGCTGATACCCAGCCTGATAAACTCTGACCACCCCAAATTAACCCAACACTAGATTAGAGAAAAGAAGAGAGAGAGAGGGGGGGGGGGGAACTAAGTCCTACTTCAAGAATTTAGGTTTCTTCCGACCTACTTCTAGATTATTGCATTGGTAGGATTATACATATTTATGTGAATTTTACACAGTGAATTCTTGGTGGCTACCAACAACCACCCAACAAATCAACAAACCAACCAACCACCCAAATCAGACCAGAAAGAGGGAAGCCGAGAGAAAGAGATGAACCACAAGTGAGATGGAAGATGACTTGGCCATGAGCAGAGTATGGGAAGCCTTCAGAGGAGCTACACGGGCAGACCTGAAGTGGATCCATCAGACAATGGACCCAGGCTTATCCTAATCTCCCAATCACCAGGTTACCTTTCTCATTGGAACACAGCACACCCAATTTCAGGAACTGATACCTAATTGTTGATTTATCATCTTCACACTTGGCACAACATTTACATGTTTACAATGTGTCCACACTTGTTGACATCTTATGCAGTGATGTTTATCTGTTGATTGACTGTAAACTTGGGCCTATATGCCATTTTCTATTTTATCCTGTGTAAACCACAACAGAAAATGCATGTAGCAGGCCTAAAGACACAGGCCCAGTCAATAAATGATGAACCTTAAATGACCTTCTGTTGATTTGTCAGTTCAACCTATCTGTGATTCTCCATCTTATGTGTGTAAACCATGTTGGCAAGGTCTACTGGAATATGTTAAATGTTTAATTGTTAAAAACACATCTACTCATGATGAGATACTGAATTGGGGGAGAGAAGACTCTAGGTCTATCAACTGCTCAACATCCTTGTTTTCTTAACAAAAATCAGGCTGAGAGAATTCTCCAGACTTTCCTCAGAATTGATAAAAGGGGGGGGGGGGGGCCCTCAAGAGCTACAAGAATCCCTGGAGAAGGGGCAGAATCCCAGTTAGTATTTACTATTCTCACCAGGGCCATAATCTATATCTCCTAGACAAAATTAATAAGACGACGCCTGCAGATAACTCGAGGGTCATATTCTGGGGTTATTGAAGATAGAAGAGAACGGGGCCCAACTTCTTTGGTTAGAAATGGGGCATGCACTACAGTGATCTCCCAGTCCCTTCAGAATATATGACAACAATAAACAGCTACGCTGAAAAATATATACATGTAATGGTTATGGTCATGTGGTTTCCGAGGAAATGGGAAAACATACCAAGGAAGGATAGAAACAACAATGAGTAAGTCCTACAAGAAGCAAATGAAAACCTTAAATCGATTCCAGAAATAAGATGAAGACAGTTGAGATTGTTGGTTTTATATTTTGAGGATAAATAAACTAGAAAACTTAGTGAGAAATGGCAGGATTGATGGGAAAAGAACAAAGGGAGGACAGAGCAGTGAATATCTGGATGGCTTGGCCACAGGGCAAGGTCGAGACAGAAACACGGAGCCTCTGGCGATCGTGTGAGATGGCGAAACATGACTACCCACGCTTATCGGCATGGCACATGATAATGATATAAACCTAACATAACCGGAGCCTCGGTAGCGCAGTGACTAGAACGATTGCCTACCGGTCGGTGATCATGTGTTTGAATCCGCTTCGAGAAGTGTTTGGAACAAAAATAATCTCAGCTCCCATGTCGACCCAAAATGGGTACCACAAAATCTCTTGGCAAGTAAAGGTCACCGTGTGATACTGACGAGATAACACATCGAGCGCCGATTGGCCTATTTAAAAGTTTGGGGTTAGCACCATGATACCACATTATTTGGGCATGTCATAAGAAGAGGGAAGATGGAGTATGTTGTCACAACGGGAAGGTTGGAGGGGAAGTTGGAGACTAAAAGAGAAAATATTGGACAGTTTAACATCATGGCATGGTAAAATTCGGTATCAGACATGGATGTTAGCACAAGAGACAGAAAGCTGTGGACAGAAATCATCACAGAAACGCCACACGGCATGGACTATAAGAAGAAGATTTCCGTCCTGCTCTGCTACTGCAAATCAATACCCACTATATGGACATAATCTCCACACACACACACACGCACGCACACACACGCACGCACGCGCGCGCACACGCACAATATGCATTTGTGATCGGGCCAGGTTAGAAGAAGCAGGAAATCAGCGTTTTACGGTCTGGCGGCCGTCACAAGACAGAGCAGGCGCCCGACAGCATTAACTTCAGACGTCTAGGATTATATTCTTACGCACTACTTCCTAGGGCAGTGGTTCTCAACCGGTGGGGAATGTCCCCCCCCTCCCCCCCCCCCCGGTGGGAATTTTGGGGTTTCCAGGGAGGCGGGAGATGAAGATTATTTCAAGATCGCGTTAATACAAGAACCGAATACTTGGTCTTGTTTTTCCCTTCATACTTTACGGTTCTGTACGTCTCACCCTTCTAAAATTCATTTTATAAAGTAAAAAGACCCACAAATCACGTTTTATGTGGACGTGTAGACTTGTTTTAGTATGTGCTTCCATTATTACGCATACTGTGTAGGTGCGAGGGGGGCGAATTTTTAGGTAGGAAATACGAAAAGGGGGGGGGGGGATGACGTTCTGAAAATATGGTGAAGGGGGGCACGGGCCAAAAAAGGTTGAGAACCACTGTAGGGGAAGGCCACTGCTAATGGAAGTACTGGTGCAGTTAACCTTGACACTGAATTGTCGGAGCATAGTGCAGCAGCAGTAGTAGTAGTAGTAGTAGAAAAGAGAAAGTTATCAAGAAGAAGAAGAAGAAGAAGAAGAAGAAGAAGAAGAAGAGAAGAAGAAGAAGAAGATTCCTTGGTTAGTTGCACAGTAAAAACCTGAAGTCAATTAAGACACGCAATCGATGACGGAAAATTCAAGAATTTTCAATGAGAGAAAACTAACAGATGCGTATGACATAAAAACAGGAGCGCAGCAATGATGCCTTTTGTCACGTATTCCACATGATACATTCGTTCCTTCTCATTCCTTGTGCCCATCAGTGAGCATCAATCAATACCTTATCATTTATGCATGGGCTGGAACTTTAGAAGACAAGCCCTCTTTCACAGTTGTGGTAGCAGCAAAGGTTGAATGTCAGACCTTGGGTTGACCCCAGCCAGGGACGTCTGAGAGCAAGGGATAAGAGGACAGGGGAAGGGGGAGGTGGAGGAGGTGGTGGCGGGAATCAGGGTAGGGAATAGGAAAGAGAGAGAGAGAGAGAGAGAGACAGAGAGAGAGAGAGAGAGAGAGAGAGAGAGAGAGAGAGAGAGAGAGAAGATGGGGAGTAGATTTGAAAGGGTTTGTTAGATTGTGCCCTAGATTTCTGACAGGTGGCACTTCAGACAGGCAGATCAATTGCGCGCCGACAACCAGGATAGATAATCTACGCATGCCAACTGAAGTACTACTACTAACTGCTGCTGTTACTACTATTACTACTACTACTACTACTACTACTACTACTACTACTACTACTACTACTACTACTGCTGCTGTTGCTGCTGGCTGCTGCTGCTGCTACTACTACTACTACTACTACTACTGCTGCTGCTGCTACTACTACTACTACTACTACTACTACTACTACTACTACTACTACAACTACTACTAGTACTACTACTGCTAAAATTATGCCAAACACTACCACTACCATCACCAACTACCACGCTTACAACTACAACAACCGATAATATCACTCATATCTCACTGTCAGTCAAGCAGTAGGAGACATTAGGCTGACGTTGAAAGACACGAAATATGAGTAGCTGTACCATAAGAAAGCTGTACCACACGATAGCTGTACCACACGATAGCTGTACCACACGAAATCTGTACTACTCGAAAGATACAAAAGCTGTACAACACAAAAGCTGAACCATACGAAAGCTGCACAATACTAAAGCTGTACAATCACTGACAGAATAAAATTACCGCAGACAGTGAACGGCTTGACAACCATGGAGTAGATTTCCTTTGTCCTGCAAAAAGGGCAAACAGGAGCGGTAAAAGATGATGGCGTCGTTGTAGGAAGGAGAGGATTAAGAAAAACAAGCCATTTGCATTTTAAACGACATATCCGGTTTTCATCTTGTTTGGTAATGACACTAGAAAGAGGACAGCTGTGGAACCTCCCACAAATTTAATAATACTGCCCTACCATGCTTACCGCCTGGGATTCAAGGTAACAGCATAAGAAACAGATCTCACGTCAGCCTGTGACCTAATTTCGTTTACCTGGGGGTCAAGGGTGACACTTCCTTATCTGACGCTCCCCCAGAAAATATAAAAAGAAAAAACTAGGAGGTCAGAGATGAATGTTCTGCACAATGGATGCGTTACCTATCAACTTCCGGTGGTATGACACGGTCTGTCTGTTAGTGGTTGCAACTTGGCTCTCTCTCTCTCTCTCTCTCTCTCTCTCTCTCTCTCTCTCTTTCTTTCTCTTACACAGTTCTGTCTCTCGCTCTCTGTCTCTTACAATCACAATTTTCTCTCTCTCTCTCTCTCTCTCTCTCTCTCTCTCTCTCTCTCTCTCTCTCTCTCTCTCTATTTTTTTTCTCTAACACAGTTCTGTCTCTCGCTCTGTCTCTTACAAACACAGTTCTCTCCTCTCTCTCTCTCTCTCTCTCCTCTCTCTCTCTCTCTCTCTCTCTCTCTCTCTCTCTTACACACACAATCCCCCACCTCTTACACACACAATTCCCCCACCTCTTACATACACAATCCTCCACCTCTTACACACAATCCTCCACCTCTTACACACACAATCCCCCACCTCTTACACACACAATCCCCCACCTCTTACACACACAACCCCCACCTCTTACACGAACACCAACGCCCATGTCTCCACGCCATCCTCTCAGATCATCATGTCGCTTGGTCTTCCTACATCATCTTCTGCTCGTTTGACTAAAGAACACTGGTCTTCCTACATCATCTTCTCCTTATTTCACCAAAGAACATTGGCCTTTCTCCATCAACTTCTCCTCATTTGACCAAAGAACACTGGCATTTCTCCATCATCTTCCCCTTATTTGACCAAAGAACACTGGTCTTCCTACATCATCTTCTCCTTATTTCACCAAAGAACATTGGCCTTTCTCCATCAACTTCTCCTCATTTGACCAAAGAACACTGGCATTTCTCCATCATCTTCCCCTTATTTGACCAAAGAACACTGTCTTCCTACATCATCTTCTCCTTATTTCACCAAAGAACGTTGGCCTTTCTCCATCAACTTCTCCTCATTTGACCAAAGAGCACTGGCATTTCTCCATCATCTTCCCCTTATTTGACCAAAGAACACTGGTCTTCCTACATCATCTTCTCCTTATTTCACCAAAGAACATTGGCCTTTCTCCATCAAACTTCTCCTCATTTGGCCAAAGAACACTGGCCTTTCTCCACCTTCTTCACCTCATTTCACCAAAGAACACTGGCCTTCTCCACCTTCTTCACCTCATTTCACCAAGAACCTGGCCTTTTAATTCCCCA
>JACEFZ010009534.1:0-43418 GCA_014155875.1 Cepaea nemoralis
TTTTGGGGGCCGGGCCCGGGTTTTCTCCCGGGGGGTTGGGGTTGGCATCGAGCGAAGCCATCCTTGAGTGAATTTTCAGCAGCGTGTGTGGTTCTCAGCAGTCTGTGTTTACGTTTTTTCAACATGGCGGAAGAACGTGTTTTTTTCCGAGCGGTCAGCAGTCAACATAACGAAGCGGCGTGGTAGCCGCGCAGGGACAAAGAAGCAAGGTAAGCGCGGTGGTTTGAGACGTTTTAGACTCAGTGTCACCGTCTAGGACTCAGGAACATCCGTATTCTATATTGGAACTGTGCCAGTGTAAAACAACGGGGCTCTATTTTAGAAACCCTAGTTTACAGGAACGACATTGTAGCACTCCAGGAGACGAGACTGGGCGATCAGCTACTCCGAATTGCCGGCTTCAAATGTTTCTACAACAGACGACATCTGGGAACGGCGATTCTCGTTCGCGACAGCATGGTGGCGTCAGAGCTAGACATGTCCAGTTGGGACAGTGAAGATATACAAATACAGGCGTTGAGAGTTCATTCCAGTATACCATTCGTGTTGGTTAATGTTTATGCCCGCAATGCGAGTATGGACGCACAGAAGTGGCAGTGCTTAAGTGGCATATTAGGCCACGAGAGAAATGTTATTTTCTGTGGTGACTTCAACGCTAAAGGCAGATCATGGGGAAACACTTCCTCCAATACACAAGGGGAGGAGCTAGAGACTGCACTGGAAACCATCGACCTGGTTTGTATCAACAGTGGCTGTGTCACCAGGACAGCAAGCCGTCCAGGCGATGAGGACAGTGCTATTGATCTGGCGCTAGTTTCACCTTCACTCACTACAGTGTGTAGATGGGGTGTCCTAGGCCACCATGGCAGCTACCACCACCCTTGCATCATATTGGTGGAGAAAGGCAGAACCAGGCAGCACAAGCTAAAGGTAAAGACGTTCCAGTATGACAGTACAGGGCAAGATGTGGTGAGTAAAATAAGACGTGACAAGCGCAGAACGTTTCAGGGCAGGAAAAAAAGCTGGGAGCAGCCACCGTGGTGGAGTTTCGAGGTGGAGAAGGCTTGGGTGGATAAGCGTAGTGCTGTAAGGAGATGGCAAAATGCCAAGAAGAACAGAGCTGGTCATCCTAGTCCCTGCTTGCACTTAGAAAGAGAGATGCACACAAAAGTAAGCTATTTCAAAAAACTGGTCAAGGTGGTTAAAAGCGAAAAATGGGCAGAGGTGTGTCAAAGAGTAAGCACAGACAAGTCACTGAAATTGTTCTGGCGACTACATAAAAGCATGAGTGGTGTAGTCAAGAATAAGAGCATTTCTGACTTCCAAGGTGCTGACCTCATCTGGCAGAGGACTGACGAGGACAAGGGCAAAGCCCTCTTTGAACGCTACCTTGAGCAGAGCAACCAGACAGACATGGGAGGCCGAAATCTGGCCAAGGAGGTCACCTCAGACAGATGCAAGGCCCAGAACACTTCGGATGAAGACACAGTGACAGTGAAAGAAATCAAGGCTGTGCTTCGACGATCAAAAAACAGTGCTCCAGGTCCTGATGGCATAAGATACGACGACATAAATAGGTGTACCGACAATGAGCTAGAGAAACTAGCAGACATGTACAACAACAGTATAGGGAGTGCTAGCATCAAGGAGGAATGGTTACACAGCTATCTGATTCCCTTGCCGAAGCCTGACAAAGACCACAAAAAAATTCAGGGATATCGAATTATAACCATGCAGAATACAATAGGCAAGCTGCTGGAGAAGGTAATTGCCAGGAAAATATCAAGCCAACTAGAGAGGCAAGGTGTTTTCCCACCTACCCTGGGTGGGTACCGTCCAAAAAGAGAAACCTGGACCAATGCAGCAGTCTTTGCCCATGATGTCTATGAAGGTTTCCACTCAGGCACTGAAACCGTTGCTGCAGCGATTGATCTTGAGGACGCATACAACAGAGTACCACTGGATTTTTTAATGTTTCAGCTTCTTGAACTAAACGTAAGTCCATTCCTCCTTAGTTGGATCGCTGCAGCCCTCTACCAACGGAAAGTAGTTTTTAGATGTGGCAGTTGGACTTCGGAACCAACAACAATATATCCTGGCCTACCACAGGGATCACCATTATCTCCGGTACTGTTCAACGCCTACACAGTGAGAATCACCAGTGAGCAGATCACTGGACCTGGCAGGACATTGTCGTATGCCGATGATGTTTTAGTGTATCGTCAGGGTAAGGATAGAGAGGAGGTTGCTGTGGAACTACAAACCGAACTCAATCGCATAAGTACTTGGTGTGATGAAGCTGGGGCAATGGTCAACCCAACAAAGGCAACAGTGACTTGGTTCTCGTTGAATAATCATATTGTCAACAATCCAACACCAACTGTAATGCTGTGTTCAGAGACGGTGGAAAGAACGCAGGCAATGAATTACCTGGGGATACGGTTTGATCGAAGCCTTGCTTATAATGTGCACATAGACCAGGTGATAACAAAGGCCAAGCGGGGTTTGGCAGCGATGCGGGTGATGGCGGCAGCAAACTGTGAGCAGCGCCATCTATGTCTTCTGTACGAGGGGCTGGTCATGTCTGTTTTGGAGTATGCAATGGCAATCCTGACTCTCAGCCATAAGCAGATAGAAAGGATGGAAAGGATACAGAATGAAGCTATGCGCATTATTCTTGGATGTACAAGAGATACAGCATGCAGGGCGATGCGCTACCTTCTTGATTTTCCAACCATTGAAGAGAGAATACAAGTTTGCAGGGCACGCGCCTACCTCAGAATTAACGCAAACACACAACATCCACTGCATAGTGAAATTAGGAAGGTGAAGGGCAGCAGGTTAAAAAGAGGACGGTCGTGGATGGGTCAAGCCGAAGACATTCTTCAACAGGTGTGTTCACTTGAGGACTTAGAACCTGGCGAGGAGTGGGTGCAAGTGCCAACAGACTTCTGCACATCCTTTTCAGTTTGCATCCAACTAGATAGAAAATGCAGACAAGAAAATCCGGCTGCTGTTGAGGCTGAAGTACAAGCGTTGATTTTCGAGAATTCGCTAGACGGTGACGCGGTCATCTACACAGATGGGTCGGTCGTCCGACATGTGAGAAGCTCATGGGCCTTTACAGCTCGGGCCGGAGGGAGAATTGTGAAGGAGGACTCTGGTGCTTTCACTGAAACCACAAGTAGCCTGACCATGGAAGTCATGGCAGTAAGTAAAGCAATAACATGGCTCGAGACACAGACATTCACTAGGGCTTGTTTCCTTAGCGACTCAATGAACATGATCAAGAGGATAGAGGAGGGGTCGATCCGAAGAGAATGGTTGCTGCCTCTGAAGCGGTCTCGGCTGGCAAAGATTAGTTTCATCTTCGTGCCAGGTCATGCGGGAGTACAAGGAAATGAGCGGGCTGACAAGGTCGCAGGTGAGGCTACTGTGGAGGGCGAACGCGCCATGGACCAGGCTGCCATTCTGAATGCTCTACGAGAAGTGAGACTTTTGCGAGAACCAAGTGATGACTGTGAATCTACAACAATGGCCAGACTGCAGGAGCAGCAAATTAAAAGAGGGGTGGCCAAACAAGAACACTACGCAGGAAGCCAAAGAAGATTGATAAACCAACACAGAACTGGCGTCGTTAGCCGCTACACGCTGCGGGATTTGCTGAGGAGGGGATCCGAGCACTTATGGACTGAATGGTTCGATGTGCAACGAGGATGATCTGTCGACTAACTAACTAACTAACTACTGTATAGGAACGAAGCTCATACATCCATCAATCCATCACGTGCCATGCAGGAAAGCGTGATCGGTCATGACTCGCCAGCTCATTCGATCACCAGAGACGTGGATCAGCTCCGTGTATTTTGTCTCGATCATGCCACGTGGTCAAGCCATCCAGGTATTTACTTCTCGGTCTTCGCCTTGGTCTCTTCCCTTCGACCTTGCCAGTTGTCACCAAGTTCTCAAATTCATTTCTTCTCAAAACATGTCCAAACAATTTGACTGTCTACGTTTAATGTCTCTAATGAGTTTACTATCTTCATTTGTTTCCTGCGGGACTTGTTCATTAGTTTTTCTGCCTGTCAATGGTAATCTTTTCATTTTCCTCATAAACCACATTTCCATAGCCATCAGATGTTTTTCAGCTTGTCTGCTCATTGTCCACGCTTCACATCCATACAAAAGTACAGGTTCTATGTAGCACTTCAACACTATTTATCATTTTATTGGTTAGTATGTTTTGCATCTTGCAAAAGGCTACCTTCGCAATGGCAATTCTTGTTCTAATCTCTTCAAGGCATCTCTCATTAGATGTTATGATTGTTCCGAGATAACTGTACTGATTCACATGTTTAAGAGTGTTCCCATTTACTTGTATATTACATTTTGATATTTCCTTCTTTCCAGTGACGACCATAATCTGTGTCTTCTTAAAATTCAGTTCTAACCCTAGTTGTTCTCTGTGTGCAACAAGTGTATATACTCAATGTTGCAGGTCATGTTCATTGTCTGTAATCAAGACAGTATCATCTTCATATCTAATGTTATTGATGTATCGTCCCCCAATGTTGATTCTTTCAATATCTTCTATATTTCTGAAAATAGTTTCACTGTACAGGGTGTCACGAACCAACTGTAAATTGGCGATAAGATGAAAAAATTAACGGAGACAGCATGTTTTCAAGGCCACAATTGTTCTTTAACCTGTACAGAAAAACAAGTCGGATCAAAGCAGGATAGCCGTCTTTGAAAGTTCCCCACAAGACGGAAATTTGTAGGCAGGTTGATGTGCCGATCGGAAGAATGCAAGAAACAAGCTAGCTGTGTTGGTTGTCATAACAAGGAAGACAACTTTTGCATTGATTAAACAAAGGGGAGAGAATAGTTCTGAAATGGATAGTCTTCCCATGGAACATCTGATGTATTGACTTCAAAGAACTTCACTAGAACACTCCAGGCTCTTTGACAAAAACCTGACTTGTTTACAATCAGTGTAGACCAGCAAGTTGACTAGAGCTGACGTGTTTCTGTACCGCTGTTAGGAATTCGGAGAGCATCTACTGTGTTAGATTTAATTAACATTAAATAACATAAGTCTTTATGGCAAGTTGTAGATGCCATCCAGGAGTGATGCGATGTTGCATAAGGTATTACAGATAGTGTATTTAGGCCTAATTAATATAGGCAGTAGCCTTGTTAAAACTAGCTAGAGTAGTGAAGTGATGATTAGCTCTGCTAGTTGAGAATAGAGTAGTGAAGTGAGAAATAGCTCTGCTAGCTGAGAATAGAGTAGGGAAGTGATGATTAGCTCTGTTAGTTGAGAATAGAGTAGTGAAGTGAGAATTAACTCTGCTAGTGAGAATAGTGTAGTGGGGTGATATTTGGAAAGATTTAACAATGGGTTGGGAGATGGGGGAAGTGTCCAATAGTGGGATCTTTCAGTGGGGTGCCCACTGGGGTTCTGCACTCTGTTTATTGGTCTTTCCTTGTCATAACCTGATTCGGACCTAGGTGATAAGCTCATATGCTCTATGACAGAGTTTAGTTCACTGATAAATATCTGAGCAAGGCTGTAGGCCTACAATCAGCTGGTAGGATCAGTGACTGGTGCTTTCACCCGGTGTATTATTTCTCTAACAGGTTCTCTGCCAGTTACGAAGAAGCTCTACACGAGTTTTGAAGAAAGTTTACTACGATTGGGAAGAACACCAGTTGAACATTAAATTTTTTCTTACGGAAAATGAATAACGTCAAAGAAGAAAGTTGTTCTATAATGTTTGGGCTGGGCCCATGATCAGGGGGGTCCACCAGAACAGGGCTCAGATGAGCGAAACCATTTAACGATTCCAGTGTGTTAAGGTTCACCTAGGATGGGTGAGGTTTGTTGAGAAACCACACCTCATACGAACATTAGTAACTACACGAGAACTTTAAATGTAACATTCACATGGTGTGGTAGATTCCAGGGAAATATTACAAGGAACATTGTAATTTAGACACTATAGACAATAGATAGGATCAAGTCTATGTCCAACAAAAGTGATACTTATTTTCACAGTACAGAGATTTGTACATTTTAAGAACTATAGGGACTTATAATGTGCAGTGTGCAACCGGTCCATGATCAGTGGTAAATAATAAACTGTAACTGTAAACTGAAGGATCATGTCGATGGATTACCAGGTAGCTACAGAAGAAAGTCAGTGTCTGGCAGGAGAGATACATCACTCGGTGAGGTTGTCTTGTGCTGACCTAACGTGCTGTGGTGTGTCCTTGCAAGGATGAACTGACTGGGCTATTGATCTGAGGGTCCGATTCTACACACATTATAGAACACGTCAAACATTCTTCGCATACGCTTCTCACATACATTACACTTTTCTTTTAATAAGTTAATTGTTTTTAATTTTTAGAAGCTAGAGTTGTTGAGTATGTTGCGTTGGGGAAGAATGAG
This sequence comes from Cepaea nemoralis, assembly GCA_014155875.1. Classification (NCBI taxonomy): domain Eukaryota; kingdom Metazoa; phylum Mollusca; class Gastropoda; order Stylommatophora; family Helicidae; genus Cepaea; species Cepaea nemoralis. Next base: position 6,458 of record JACEFZ010009534.1, read on the forward strand.
AGGGGGCATGATACAGCAGTGATAGAGAGAGAGAAAGAGGTGTCCATAAACTGACGGAGTTTTGTAGACGGATTCTAGGGGTTCTCCACGATAATGATAAGGGGTTAAAATAAAATGTGGGTGTTGATTCCTCTCACTCCAGGACGACACTTTTAACGGATACACGATACAGGGAGAAAAATCTGGAGACATTACACATCCCTGTCTCATAACTCTCTTAATAGGCTAATTGTCAGAGTTTTGCGTAGAGCAAGAAATGTGGCTCGTTTCTTGACAAGTGTGATACTAAATATGATTATCAATTAACGTGACGTGAATACCCGATGATATAATTCGCACTCTTTATTCGCGCAATGCACACATCAGACACAATGCAGGCGTCGCGCAATCACAATTCACAATATCAAATAGATCATAAATACAAGCAATCAATGTTGTTGTTGTTTGTCCATCAAGAATGATGATGACCATTCATTGTATCCAGTGGGGTTGAAGGTGTGGAGCCGTGGGTTCTAAGATGGCTGATAAGGTCTATTTTGGCTCGAAATGTTCTTTGACAATGTGGGCAAAGAATGCTTGACGTCTCTGGAGGAGGATTTCCTGCAGTGGTTTTTCTGTCCTGCCTTTTCTTCACAGCTCTTGCAGTCCTGGTTGCCGCACATATGACTGCACCTTTGCGCAATGATGCACGCCACGAATTTCGGTCTCTGGCTGCAGTCTCCCAGGTGTCATGATGAATTCCAAAAGCATTCAGTAAAATTTTCAGTGTGGCCACCTTGGGAGCGTTTACCACAACGCAGTTCGCTGTAAAAAATTTGTTTAGGGAGCCTGTGATCTGGCATGCGAGTCAAGTGACCAGCCCAGCGAATCTGATTCTTCATCAGTAGAGTGTGGATACTGGGCAAGGATGCTCTTTCTAGGACTTCAGTGTCTGGAATCTTGTCTTGCCATTTAATCTTCAGTAACTTCTTTAGGCAGACTGTGTGGAAGTGGTTTAATTTCCTAGCGTGTCGCTGATAAACAGTCCAGGTTTCACAAGCATATAGCAGTGTGGATAATACAACTGCTTTGTAGACATTTAGCTTTGTTTGCAGGCTTATTCCATTTCTGTCCCATACATTCTTGTACAGTCTGCCAAAGGCTGCACTGGCCTTGGAGATTCTTGCATTTACTTCATCATCGATTGTGGCAGCTTGTTACACGGTGTTGCCAAGATAGGTGAATTTGTCCACAACACTTAGTCTATGATCATTCACTTTGATATTCGGCACAGTGTGATTATTCCCTGGAGCTGGCTGGTACATAACTACAGTCTTCTCCAAGTTGATATTGAGCCCAAAGTTGGCACAGGCATGTGAGAAAGATGAAACATTATGTTGCATGTCCGCCAGTGAGTTGGCGTATAGAGCGCAATCATCAGCAAACAGGAGCTCTCTGACGGTGCCGCTGTTAATTTTGGTTTTAGCTTTCAGCCTTCTGAGATTGAATAACTTTCCATCCATACGGTAGTTAATGTCTATTCCAATGTCGTCGTTCTCGAAGGCATTCATCAACATGGCTGAAAACATGAGGCTGAACAGTGTTGGTGCCAGGACACATCCTTGCTTCACTCCATTGGTGACAGGAAAGGGTTCAGACAGTTCACCATTTTCCTGTACTCTTGCCTGCATGCCGTCATGTAATAGCCTCACTATTTGGACCAACTTTCGTGGACAGCCATATTTTTCCGTAATCTTCCACAGTCCTTATCTGCTGACTGTATCAAAAGCCTTGGTAAGGTCAATGAAAGTGGAGAACATTTCGCAGTTCTGTTCCTGACATTTCTCTTGCAGCTGCCTTGCAGTGAAAATCATGTCAACAGTTCCACGTTCTTTTCTGAAGCCACATTGACTCTCAGGAAGAAGACCTTGATCGAGATGGGCTGTGAGGCCATTGAGAAGAATTCTGGCGAGTATCTTCCCTGCAATTGAAAGCAAGGAGATGCCTCGGTGGTTGTCACAAGATTGGCGGTTTCCTTTACGTTTGTAAAGGTGGACTATTGACGCGTCCTTAAAATCTTGTGGCATGGTCTCGTTCATCCATATGTTTGTGAAGACTTGGTGAAGCTGCTCTGTTAGGACCGGCCCACCTGCCTTGTATATCTCTGCTGGGATGGAGTCAGGACCAGGTGCCTTGCCGCTGGAGAGTTGCTGGATGGCTTTATTTATTTCCACTATGGTTGGCAGGTCATCAAGTGTCTCATTGGTGGGAACTTGAGGAAGGCAGTTGATGGTTTCATCATCGAAGAAGGAAGTTGCATTTAAGATTTTGCTGAAATGCTCTGCCCAGCGTTGGAGGATTTCTTTCTTATCGGTGACCAATGTTCCCCCGTCTGCACTGAGGAGGGGAACTATGCCTGGTGATGAAGGACCATAGACCGCTCTCGGTGAGTCGTAGAAGTTTTTCATATCATGTCTGTCAGCAAAGCCCTGAATTTCATCAGCTTTGCTGCTCAGCCAGGAGTCCCGCATGTGCCGAAGTTTCTGCTGCACTACTCTCTGAATGTTCTTGAAAGCATCTTTTTTTTATGTTGACTTTGGGTCATTCAAATGTGCCTTGAGGAGAAGATGTTTCTCGGCCAGCAATTGGTTGATGTCTTCGGAATTTTCATCAAACCAGTCTTTATGCTTTCGGGGGGCTGGACCAAGGATTTCCATAGCAGTGTTGTAAATTGTGTCCTTTAGGGCTCTCCATTCTGTTTCTGTATCCTGTTTGGCTTCAGCATTGGGCTTGAAGCGGTCTTCCAGCATATTTTCAAACACGCCGCGTTATAACTGTAGTGTTTACCCTAGTTCAGCGTTGCATTGCCTGGCGTTGGTACAGACAACGCATTGTAACTCCAGGTAAGAATCTGACACTAATATTGACCTACTTCATTATCAATTCTTATGGCAGCTTGTTGTTTCCAATATATGTTATTTACAAGTCTAAGGTCTTTTCCATCAATTTGAAGATCTTCAAGCATCCTTATCATGTCGACATGTCTCACTTTATCGAACGCCTTTGTGTAGTCAATTAAAAAAAGGTGCAGATCTTTCTTTACTTCTATAGAACGTTCAGTTACTGTTCTCAGTATATACACATCATTTACTACACCCTTGCCTTCGACAAATCCACATTGTTCTTCTCCTATTGCAGGTTGTATTTTCTAACTCTTTGCAATTATAATTGTTAGCAAAATCTTCATGATTTGACTCCTTGTACTAATTGTTCGATGTTGATCACATTCTAAGGATCATGATTTCTTTGGGATTTCAATAAATACAGAATTACATAATTCATGAGGTATATCTCCAGTATCATATATTCTATTCAGCAGTCTGGTAACTGTATCTATTTCATATTCTTTTAAAGTCCAGGGAACCCTCCAGAGGGAATTGGGGAGAAGAGGAAATGAAAATGACGAAAGTGACGAAACCACTATATTAATATCAGGCCTCTCAAACAGCATCGAGACTCAGACAAAGTTAGCCTAACTGAGAATCCATCCGACGGAATACTACAATCTCATAGGGGGGTACGGGGTGTCAGGCATTGGTAGCACCTTTGGTAAGGATGGGTCTCATGTCCTTTCAGGACCCATCCCCCACTGGTCCAAGTCTGACACCCAGCTCGTGCCTGTGGCTCCTAGTAGCTGTCAGCATGCGACAGTGGCCACCCCCCGGGCAACAGCTGTGAGAGGCTGGCGAAACCAGGCATGGGTATCCGATTTGGTGTCAAACCAAGAGGTAAACTAGGGTATGCCTATCCAGCATGTGAAGACAGGATTCGGCAGGCTGCGCGAAGAAATCATTCCTGATTCAACGGGCAAGACGGGGTTTACCTGCAAAGCGTTGTGGAACGTAATGAGCACGGCAAGGCACGCAAAGCGCCCTGGTCATCCACTGCACCTGTATTCGTCTCCAGAGAGTGAGGTCGACGAATTGCGCAACTCTTCCTCACTTTAATCCAAGTCATCGCGCAAGTCAATCTTCATCCAGCGTCATATATCACCTTCAAGCCTTGTGGCGATGGGCGAGCGGCGAATCGGCAGGCGTGGGTACTCTGGCAGCCGTAGTCGCAGACCTGCACACAGGCGGCTCAGGCCATATGGTCGTCTTCTACTGACCGGAGTAGCAGTGGGATTCGGCAGCCCCCTGAGCGACTGAGCAGCCCTCTATAGGAACACACTGCTCACCTCCATAGCATGAGGAAGGGGCTAGAAAAGGTGCCCTAAACATTGTCTGCTCCATCACTACCTAACCGCTAGCCGCGGTTGGTGGGTACCCTTAACTGCGGTCGACATACAAACAAAGATAAAACAAGCAAAGCTAAAAGAGTAAACCATATTCCCTTAACAATTGGAACTTGGAATGTACGCACCCTACTTGACAGAGACGGCGCGTCGGGTCCAGAGAGACGAACAGCACTGATTGGGAGAGAGCTGGGCAGGTACAACATCGACATTGCAGCCTTGAGCGAGACACGACTTGCAGAAGAAGACCAAATCTGTGAAATAGGTGCCGGCTACACATTTTTCTGGAGTGGAAGGAAAAGCGAGGAAAGACGCCAATCCGGTGTGGGATTTGCCATTAAGTCATCCCTGGTCGGCAAATTAGCTAGATTTCCAAAGGCTATAAACGACAGGCTCATGACCATGAAGTTGCCCCTGCTGAATGGAAGGAAGCATGCAACCATTGTGAGTGTCTACGCACCAACTATAACCAACGAAGACTTTGTCAAGAACAAGTTCTATGAGGACCTGCACAATGTATTAACATCTGTTCCCAAAGGAGACAAACTTATACTCCTTGGGGATTTCAATGCCAGAGTAAGCACGGACACCACCTCTTGGAGTGGCATTATTGGAAAGCATGGAGTCGGGAATTGTAACAGCAATGGACTCCGCCTCCTTCAGACATGTGCCGAACATGATCTCCTGATTACGAACACAATTTTCCGTCTCCCCATGAGAAATAGGACATCGTGGATGCACCCTCGTTCGAAACACTGGAACCTCAATGACTATGTCATTGTCAGGAGGAGTGACAGACAAGACGTTCGAGTGACAAAATCCATGTGTGGTGCCGAATGTTGGACAGAATATCGTCTCATTGTCTCGAAAATAAACATTCACATCAGGCCACCACGGCGTCCTCAAGGGGTGAGAATGCAAAAGAAGCTAAATGTCACCCGCCTAAACAGCAAGAAAATGCAGCAGTCGTTTGAAAATATGCTGGAAGACCGCCACAAGCCAAATGCTGCAGCTAAACAGGATACAGAAGCAGAATGGAGAGCCCTAAAGGACATAATCTACAACACTGCTATGAAAATCCTGGGTCCAATGTCATCAACCAATTGCTGGCCGAGAAACATCTTCTCCTCAAGGCACATTTGAATGACCCGAAGTCAACATAAAAAAGATGCCTTCAAGAACATTGAGAGAGTAGTGCAGCAGAAACTTCGGCACATGCGGGACTCCTGGCTGAGCAGCAAAGCTGATGAAATTCAGGGCTTTGCTGACAGACATGATATGAAAAACTTCTACGACTCACTGAAAGCGGACTATGGTCCTACATCACCAGGCATAGTTCTCCTCCTCAGTGCAGATGGGGGAACATTGATCACCGATAAGAAAGAAATCCTTCAATGCTGGGCAGAGCATTTCAGCAACATCTTAAATGCAACTTCCTTCTTCGATGATGAAACCATCAACTGCGTTCCTCAAGTTTTCTACCAATGAGACACTTGATGACCTGCCAACCATAGTGGAAGTAAACAAAGCCATCCAGCAACTCTCCATCGGCAAGGCACCTGGTGATTTTCGCTGCAAGGCAGCTGCAAGAGAAATGTCAGGAACAGAACTGCGAAATGTTATCCACTTTCATTGACCTTACCAAGGCTTTTGCTACAGTCAGCAGAGAAGGACTGTGGAAGATTATGGCAAAATATGGCTGTCCACGAAAGTTTGTCCAAATGGTGCGGCTATTTTCATGATGGCATGCAGGTACAGGAAAATGGCGAACTGTCTGAGCCTTTCCTGTCACCAATGGAGTGAAGCAAGGATGTGTCCTGGCACCAACACTGTTCAGCCTCATGTTTTCAGCCATGTTGATGAATGCCTTCGAGAACGACGACATTGGAATAGACATCAACTACCGTATGGATGGAAAGTTATTCAATCTCAGAAGGCTGAAAGTTAAAACCAAAATTAACAGTGACACCGTCAGAGAGCTCCTGTTTGCTGATGATTGCGCTCTGTACGCCAACTCAGAGGCGGACATGCAACATAATGTTTCAGCCTTCTCACATGCCTGTGCCAACTGTGGGCTCAATATCAACTTGGAGAAGACTGTAGTTATGTACCAGCCAGCTGCAGGGAATAATCGCACTGTGCCGAATATAAAAGTGAATGATCATAGACTAAGTGTGTGGACAAGTTCACCTATCTTGGCAGTACTGTGTCACAAGCTAACACAATTGATGACGAAGTGAATGCAAGAATCTCCAAGGCCAGTGCGGCCTTTGGCAGACTGTACAAGAATGTATGGGACAGAACTGGAATAAGCCTGGAAACAAAGCTAAAAGTCTACAAAGCAGTTGTATTATCCACACTGCTATGTGCTTGTGAAACCTGGACTGTTTATTAGCGACACGCCAGGAAATTAAACCACTTCCACACAGTCTGCCTAAGGAAGCTACTGAAGATTAAATGGCAAGACAAGATTCCAGACACTGAAGTCCTAGAAAGAGCATCCATACCCAGTATCCACACTCTACTGATGAAGAATCAGATTCGTTGGGCTGGTCACTTGACTCGCATGCCAGATCACAGGCTCCCTAAACGAATTTTTTACAGCAAACTGCATTGTGGTAAACGCTCCCAGGGTGGCCAGAGGAAACGCTTTAAAGACACTGAAAATTTCACTGAATGCTTTTGGAATTCATCATGACACCTGAGAGGCTGCAGCCAGAGACCGAAATTCGTGGCTTGCATCATTACGCAAGGGTGCAGTCATATGTGAGGCAACCAGGACTGCAGGAGCTGTGAAGAAAAGGCAGGACAGAAAAACCACTGTAGGAAATCCTCCTCCAGAAACGTCAAGCATTCCTTGCCCACATTGTCAAAGAACATTTCGAGCCAAAATAGGCCTTATCAGCCATCTTATAACCCATGGCTCCATACCTTCAACCCCACTGGATGAAATGAATGGTCATCATCATTCTTGATGGGCAAACAACACAATTTCATTAAAAAAAAAAAAAAAACATAAACTTTCAAAGTGAGCGGTCTGCTTGATTCCGGATTGTCGCTCAATGATGACGATTTCCACATTCTTGAAGGCACAAACCAATGAAGAATTCACAGCCGTAGGGTTCTAATTGCAACATTAACAACAACTGCTACAAAATCATCAATAACAACTGCAATAAAAAAAAAAAGATAACCTCAAATCACTGGTTATTTTCATAACTAATAGTAAAATAAACCATAAGGAAACGTGTATAGTGTCAAGCAATGGCAACTTAAGACCTGGACGTCCCATTCTCCAGGTGCCGGGTCTGTGCTGACATCGACGTTCATGACTCTCCGAACTTCTCTGTCATGAAATTGGTGTTTCTTATATTATTTTTGGATTTTCCCTATCTCAGTTTGCCACGTACATCTCTTTTGTTTTGTTTTCCTCTGCCTCTCTTGTCTTGTATTTTCCCCATAATGCAAATGTCCTATATTCCACCTCTTCTGCTGTTGTGCTCCACACATTTCATTTGTTTTATCCTTTATGCTTTTGCTGAGTAAGCGAGTAACACAAGCAGCTCACAGTGCCTCAAATTTTCTTCTTTGTCTTCCGGGGAAAGGCCACATAATGAGACAGCCACAGGTACAATTAGTATTGGGACTCTTCTCTGTCTGTTGCAGATGAGGACGGAGCACGTATGAGAATGTCCCAAGTGCTGTGATGTTGGTTTTTTAACTCAACTCAACTCTTCATTGTTTGCGATATTACTATGAGTTCATTCAAGCAAAAACCTAAACACTCGCTTCTCCTAACAATGTCGTGCACCAAATGTTCCGTTCTCATTCATACCCCACGATGGATACTTGCCATTACTTTAAGCATGCATGAATACTAAGTGAGTTATCAGCACGTTCTTTGGTATATTGTTAGATACAGTTATTAAGTTACAGATATTGCATTGCTGTTTAATTTTTTTTTAAATATTGTTTTGTCTGTGCCAATCGCCAGCGTATAAATTATCTCTTCGTTGTAGAGATCTTTCTTTTATTCATTTATTCGATTTAAAATAACATTGATGTTGATAGTTAGTTAGTCGACAGATCATCCTCATTGCACAACGAACCATTCAGTCCATAAGTGCTCGGATCCCCTCCTCAGCAAATCCCGCAGCGTGCAGCGGCTAACGACGCCAGTCCTGTGTTGGTTTATCAATCTTCTTTGGCTTCCTGCGTAGTGTTCTTGTTTGGCCACCCCTCTTTTAATTTGCTGTTCTCGCAGTCTGGCCATGGTTGTAGATTCACAGTCATCACTTGGTTCTCTCAAAAGTCTTACTTCTCGTAGAGCATTCAGAATGTCAGCCTGGTCCATGGCGCGTCCGCCCTCCACAGTAGCCTCACCTGCGAGCTTGTCAGCCCGCTCATTTCCTTGTACTCCCGCATGCCCTGGCACGAAGATGAAACTAATCTTTGCCAGCCGAGACCGCTCCAGAGGCAGCAACCATTCTCTTCGGATCGACCCCTCCTCTATCCTCTTGATCATGTTCATTGAGTCGCTAAGGAAACATGCCCTAGTGAATGTCTGTGTCTCGAGCCATGTTATTGCTTTACTTACTGCCATGACTTCCATAGTCAGGCTACTTGTGGTTTCAGTGAAAGCACCAGAGTCCTCCTTCACAATTCTCCCTCCGGTCCGAGCCGTAAAGGCCCATGAGCTTCTCACATGTCGGACGACCGACCCATCTATGTAGATGACAGCATCACCGTCTAGCGAATTCTCGAAAATCAACGCTTGTACTTCAGCCTCCACAGCAGCCGGATTTTCTTGTCTACATTTTCTATCTAGTTGGATGCAAACTGAAAAGGATGTGCAGAAATATGTTGGCACTTGTACCCACTCCTCGCCAGGTTCTAAGTCCTCAAGTGAACACACCTGTTGAAGAATGTCTTCGGCTTGACCCATCCACGACCTTCCTCTTTTTAACCTGCTGCCCTTCACCTTCATAATTTCACTATGCAGTGGATGTTGTGTGTTTGCGTTAACTCTGAGGTAGGCGCGTGCTCTGCAAACTTGTATTCTCTCTTCAATGGTTGGAAAATCAAGAAAGGTAGCGCATCGCCCTGCATGCTGTATCTCTTGTACATCCAGGAATAATGCGCATAGCTTCATTCTGTATCTTTTCCATCCTTTCTATCTGCTTACGGCTGAGAGTCAGGATTGCCATTGCATACTCAAAAACAGACATGACCAGCCCCTCGTACAGAAGACATAGATGGCGCTGCTCACAGTTTGCTGCCGCCATCACCCGCATCGCTGCCAAACCCCGCTTGGCCTTTGTTATCACCTGGTCTATGTGCTCATTATAAGCAAGGCTTCGATCAAACCGTATACCCAGGTAATTCATTGCCTGCGTTCTTTCCACCGTCTCTGAACACAGCTTTACAGCTGGTTTGGAGTGTTGACAATATGATTATTCAACGAGAACCAAGTCACTGTTGCCTTTGTTGGGTTGACCATTGCCCCAGCTTCATCACACCAAGTACTTATGCGATTGAGTTCGGTTTGTAGTTCCACAGCAAACTGCTCTCTATCCTTACCCTGACGATACACTAAAATATCATCGGCATATGACAATGTCCTGCCAGGTCCAGTGATCTGCTCACTGGTGATTCTCACTGTGTAGGCGTTGAACAGTACCGGGGATAATGGTGATCCCTGTGGTAGGCCAGGATATATTGTTGTTGGTTCCGAAGACCAACTGCCACATCTAAAAACTACTTTCCGTTGGAAGAGGGCTGCTGCGATCCAACTAAGGAGGAATGGACTTACTTTATGTTCAAGAAGCTGAAGCATTAAAAAATCCAATGGTACTCTGTTGTACGCATCCTCAAGATCAATCGCTGCAGCAAAGGTTTCAATGTCTGAGTGGAAACCTTCATTTAATAATGTACCACGCCGTTCGCCATCTCAAACCACTACCAGTCACATTCAGGCTGCGCTATTGTCCAGATTAGCTATTTTGTCATTGCACCTATGTATATATCTATCTGTTTTTCTCTTGATCTTTTCCCATTGACCTTTACCGGAAATAATTGCAATCCTGTTTGTCGATTTGTCTTGCGAATAATATAATAATAGTTATAATGATAATAATAATAATAATAATAATAATAATAATAATAATAATAATAATAATAATAATAATAATACAATAAGAAAGAAAAACACGAAGATGAATAAACATAAAAGAAGGAAGCGAGGCCATTATTCAAATAAATCTCCGTGATATCATTTACATAATTTAGAAGTGGGTTAATTGTAACTGACGGCCATGATACAGAAAATCTAGACATCGTGATTGCTGCATATGAGTGGATCAATACTTGCAACAGCTGACGGTAATTTTACCGAGGACGGACCACGTATGATAATGAAGATTGTAATCTGTGTACTTGTTTGAAGATGTTGGTATAATAATTGTAACCATTAAAACAGAAAGATTGTTTATTCTGACAAGAAAAGTAATTGCACGGTAGGAACAGATCTATATCAAAGGACATAACAAAACATATAATTACACGATGGTTATGGTTTAATTTACTTTCACAGATATTAAGTTGATTAAAGGATCTTCTCTGCTTATAGTGGCGAACGCCGAATAATGAGGTCAGTGTCCGCCATTACGTTGTTTGCGTTGAACAATGGACATTTTCAAAGCCAATACCTTTAATTATCTACCTTTCAGTGGGATGTCACGCACTGAGGACATCAATATTAGTTACTGTGTCACATTGGTACATGCTACATTAATTTTTAGTTACAGTGTCACATTGGCATATGCTACATCAACTTTGTCGGCGACTGTGGTTTAGCGGTAGTGAACGCAGCTTCACAATTTCGAAATATCAGGTTCGAAATCTGCCGCAGCCAGTTTGTGAATATATTTCTTTGTCTTGATTTTTCATAGCAGTTCAGAAAGCAATGGCAAACTAACAGTCAATAAATGCTGGGGCTGATTGCGAGAGCAGACGGAAAGGAATGGATATTATAATATGCATTTCGGAGAGTAACGCAGCATAGTCCATTCTGGTGGAGAGGAAAAACAGCGAAGGGTAGTAATTATAATGGATAGTTTTTTTTCCCGCATTTCCTTTACAGAAAATCGCTGTCAACAGCAGCATCTTTCAGCTGATTGTTGATTTCTTGGCAAGATTACGCTCAGTAGTTTGTCATTGCTTTCTGAGCGGCCGGCTCAGTTATCCCGCAAGTCACCAGCGGGGGTAGAGCCGCTTCCCGTTCTCGCCCGCTACGAGACTCTGCGTGATAAACGGGATTACGGAGAAAGTGGTGTAACTCCTCGGCCAGAGAGACCGGCATAATGGATATAGGTATATCAAAATCTATCACAGGATAGTGGACTGCGTCAGACAGAATATTACCTGTAAAGTTTAGTGGAAGACCTTTCTACAACAGCATCTTATAAGTTTATGCACCAACAACAGACATAACTGAAGATGGCATAGATGAATTTCATAATGATCTGGAGAATGCCTTCAAGAAATGCAAGCATTCATAATTAAATATCATAATCGACGACTTTAATGCTAAAGTTTGAAATCAACAGGATGGATGTATAGTAGGCAAGTATGGACTAGGGGAACCGAATGAAAGAGGTTGCAGACTTTTACAGTTGGCAAAAGAGCATGATATGATTATTGGAAACATCTGATATCAACATAACCCTAGGAGATTATGAACATGGGGTCTGGAGATTATGATGCCTGACCATAAGATCAGCAATCAGGTTGATTACATTCCATCAACAGACGAGTTAGAGAAACTTTAAAAGTCGCACAAACTATACCAAGCGCAGACTACTACAGCAACACATTAATCATACGCAATATACATATAAATTAAAGAAAGTCAAATATACTCCAAACATACAACATCTGATCCACGACGCTTGACGGCAGAAATGGAAGATGATGATGATGATGATGATGATGATGATAATGATGATGATGATGATGATGATGATGATGATGATGATGATCATGATGATGATGATGATGATGATGATGATAATCCACCTGCACCAAAGAGTGATAAGATAAAAGATAAAATCTGCGTAAAGGTAAAGATCAGATCTGATACATAGTCCGATATGGAAATAATATTATAAAATGTCAGCGACCAATGTGAAGTATTAAAGAAACCAGTCAACTAAGCTACAGAAACAACTATCCCAAAAATGAAAATGATGAGACGTAAGAAATGGATAACGGAAGACATCGTAAAACTTATGGATATAAGAAGAAATAACAAAAATAACCATGTAAAATATGAAGGGATCCATAGGAAAATTAGAAACAGTGCGAAGATGCAAAAGAAGTATTGCTTGAGAAAATTGCAGGGACATTGAAAACCAACACAACGCCCAGAATACCAAATTAATGTACAAAATATTTAATAATATCACTAATATTGCCTAGTATGTTATGATTCGCTTAATTATAATTGACGGGAAAGACATTAGACTTATAAAAAACATACTGGAAGCAACACGCCTTCCATAAGGACTGATAATGAAGTGGGACAATATCAGCCTATTAAGAGAGGTGTTAGGCAGGGATGTTTAATGTCTCCAGATCTTCTTTCCCTATACAGTGAAAATATTTTTAGAAATGTAGAAGATATAAATGGAATCATCATCGGAGGACGAAACATCAATAACGTTAGATATGTAGATGATACTATATTGAGTGTAGACAATGATCAGGATCTGCAATAAATATAGTATATCCCACAAAGAATGCCTTCATTCACGATAAATTATTTTGAAAACTGTCTGTTGCATCGTTATGAAATTTTTCCAGCCGTCTTATATTTACCCCCACTCAAGGAATATGTCTTTGATAGGTCCAAAAACAACATAAACCATCAAAAGCGGCGACATTTCTTTGATGTTTTGCTCAACAACTAGTGATTTCTCGCTAACAAATTAATGTTTACAATAATGGAGGCTCCTCCAATTCAGATGACAACACAAGGCTTATTCGGATTCGTATGGGAGTGGGTGCAATGAAAGAAGTAGCTTAAAAGTCTACAGGGTCGGCTGCATTGCACCGGGTGTTTATCCCATATGGCTCAGTTTCTTTCCGCAGCGCAGAAAGCGTCGCACAAAGCACGAACTCCGTACCTCCAGCGACGACCCTCGGGAGTCTCCGACAAAATGCACTCGAGAAATGAAGGACGCGGCCCGGAATCGAACATATATCCTTCGGAGTCCGAGTCAGACGGCATGACCACTTCACCACGGAGAATCCCGAGAGGGTTGCAATGTGTAATATTAGTAAAGACAGAGAATTTACAGAGGCAAGGGGTAAATAATTTGTGAATTAACAGGAAAGTAGAAGGAATATATTTCTTACCTTATTTTTCATTTCCTTCTAGATTCTTCAGCTGCTGGTTAATAAAGTGTACACAAGTATTCATGTTAGCTTTTTATATTGAGTTCGTGAAAGCTTCCAAATAGCTGTGCGTTAATGTACGTATAGAGTGACCAGAAATGATACCGCAATTTAGTCATCATGTTTCCATTTTTAAGGATCTGTTCAGCTGTCTGTGTAGTTTGTTCACACGTACACATGGGTGACAGACCCGCTTTGAGTCTTCGTGACAGACAGACAGACAGACAGACAGACAGACAGATAGACAGACAGAACTAGATAGATAGATAGATAGATAGATAGATAGATAGATAGATAGATAGATAGATAGATAGAGAGATAGATAGATAGATAGATAGATAGATAGATAGATAGATAGATAGATTGATAGATAGATAGATATGTGACAGAGAGAAAAAGGAGAGTGAGAGAGGGGGAAGAGACAGAGAGAAGAGAAAGAAGAGGATGTGAGGGATATGATTGAAATAGTGTGAAGCCTAAGAGTTCGTTCCTCAGTCGATCTCTGCCAACAACGCACTATCATTTGTAATAAAGAAAGGAGAGAGAGAGAGAGAAGGAGATGATGGAGATAAAGGAAGATAGATAAGAGATAGGATAGGATTCAGGTCCGTGTCTCCGCGTGAGAACAATAGTTAATTATACTATTGCACCATCAATGTCTCGTGGTGTATGTTACCAGGGTATAGAAGAGATGTACAGCCTCACAAGGTCTCTAAGCTACTCTAACTTATATTACCTCAGACTGACAAGTCGAAATGAAAAGGAAACTCAAACATATATTTATTTCCTTCTGAACAGTAACAGTTTGACAATCTACAACATATTCGCATAGAGTGACCAGTACATGCATTGCAGACACATAATGCATAATCAAACTCTAATAACAATACAATACTGCATGACCTCACAAGGGAGAGATAGATAATATAATAGGCTATGCAACTGGATGTTAAGGAAATGCTACCTATGACCACCTACTAACCGCATGAACCAAAGGACTAAAGCTAGGAATTACACCGGTCTTTGTTTCGTAGGTATCTTTCCGTAGGCTTATTAGTGGTCCATGTATTTAACTTAAATACCCAAGGATCATTTTGTTCCTAGTTAAGCTTGTTCAGAGGCTACCTGTATGTTCGGGTAACGCCGACTTACCCAGGCAAACGCCTGAAACATGAGAAAAAACAATACCCGTGATTGTTATGTCAAAATAAACCTGTCTTGTACTACCTACAGATTCCTTAGCACCTATTGCTTCTTTATCTATACTAGTATTAAGCCTTATCAGCAACATCATCATTATGTATAGCCATAACATAAATTAACAACAGTATTTTAAACACAGTAATTAATCGTCTACTTATATTTAACTAACGTTATTATTTCCTTTCGCCCAGTACGCCGACTACAGTCAAACCCAACCTAAATGTATTTAACCATTTACCCGAACTTTCGTGTAGATTTGAACTCACCGCCTGTACTTCGCAAGGCCAGCCTTTCACCGCCTTAACTACACAGGAACGGTAACGCGACCCCGCTTCACCTCCGTCAAGTCAGACAAAAGACACGCATTCCTTCTTGTGCCCGCCCCGTCTCCGGCCGACGATCTCACCTGTCCTTATTGTCTGGTTGACCTAGTGGTCGCGAGCGCCTTCATACTTTCTTCTTTCCGTTTACTGTGTTTGGTCGCCGTGTTTATATCCTTGCAGTACGGCTTTCGTTCCATAATTACATGCTCTTGCACTCGCCTAGTTCTCATTAATTTTGTAGTCTAATTGCTAGTTTATATTACATATATAGTTTATCGACACTCAGCTAATCTAATCGATTAATTTGACTCCCATCACTCTATTTCAGCCAGTTAGATATTGGTCATTTGCAGGACATCGCATTCAGTCCTGATCCTGGCCGGGTCGTGAATCATTAGCGGGTTAACGTTCAGTAATTTGCCAATTCTTCCTTGTTTAGACTGCTATTATAGTTAACTAGCTAGTTAGATGTGGGTCCTTCGCAGGACGTCGTAGTCAGACCCTAGCCTTGATCGACTGCTCATGATTCCTTGGCCAATTCGTCCGCGGAAGTTTGCCATAGCTTTCTAAACTAAAGTACCATTACCCGCGCCCGACTATAGATTAACAGGTATGCAAATTAATCTTAACCAACTTACGTTCAGCTTCTGTCGTCCAGTCGATCTTCTGGTTGTCCTTCTGGGTTTCATTTGTCTATGTCCAATCAATCGCTTGTCGTGGAGCCCAGTTGACTTTTCCAGTCATGTTTGACCTTAGTCTCATGTGTGGTTCCAACCGCAGTGTCTCTGGCTACTGGTTGTCCTGACGTTTAGCTACCTACTGCAATTAGTGAGGCGTCTCCTTAGCTGGCGGTCCTCTTAACTCAAGTGGCTTTTTTTGCACTTAGCGACCCTCAGACTCTGCGTGTCTTTCCCTTCTTTGGCTTATCTGCCTTGTGTAGGTTCCGTCCACAGACCCTTAGCCGTTCTCTCTCCTATCAGTGATTCAGACGAGTTATAGCATGAGCGCTTGTCCGTCTTCCTTCACTTCCTTCTCCTCCAGATTCTATACAGTCTTGGGCACGGATTAGCCACATTTCTGAAGTCCTGTTACTATTTTCCTTGGGCTGCCCCAAAAGGGCCCAGACCCTCGCCGCTCCCGGAGTCCACTCTCAACTGTCCAACTTTCTCATGTTAAACTCTTCCACTGGCTCGATTCTTTCGTATATATATTTTCAACCATTGTTGGCGCGGCTTCACGACCTAAGTCACGCGGACTTTTCTATGCATCCCGCGAGAGACTTATCCAATCAGCCTCCTCTACTCTGCATACTTAATTAGTCTCTATAAGTTTATTTTAGTTCGTCGTGTCCGAACCCAGTGTTAACTCTCGGTTTCTTAGTTCATGCATTTCCCACGACTATAAATCTGCCAGCCTACGGTACCAACTTTTGTCCCTTGACAGTCCAAGATTAATCCTGACTTGTTTGTAACTATAAATTCTACTGCCTCCAAGGTTCACCGTTGTCCACCTGACAGCTCGAACCCAAAGTATATATTACATCTGGCATTCCTCACAATGAGACGCCATGAGTAGTTAACAATGGAAGGTGACTTAGCGGCTATTCGGTCACGTCTCTATTTCAATACTTAAACTTCCTAACTGTTTTAAAGATATCCTGGACGATGAACTTAGGTACTTCCAAATTCCACGACCGGTTTTGGTGGCACTACTATCCTGTGTCTTATTATCACTATCTAGCATCGCATCAAGCGATCACAGATAGATAGTAAGATAGATAGATAGATAGATAGATAGATAGATAGATAGATAGATAGATAGATAGATAGATAGATAGATAGATAGATAGATAGATAGATAGATAAATAGAATAGACTTTACGAACGAACAGACTTTATTTTCAAAGGGTAACAAAATGGGCACGCAGGCCCGTCTTACATTCGGCCCTTCCATTCACTCATCTTTCTTTCATCAACTGTGCATAGGAAAAAACATTGTCACATGAATTTTGTAAACATAAACAATGCATATTACTATGTTATGAGACACATCCACCACCCACCCACACATCCCCCATTCACTCCAACTCCTCCACACAACCACACACATAACCCACACACACATACATTCCCCCACCCATCCACCACATCCCTACACCTACACATCTCCCCACCCACAAACACCTCTCACCCACCACACATCCCATCCACCCACACCCCAAGCACACATACATTCAATAACCCACACATCCCCCACCTACACACATTTCCCCCACCCACTCACATATCCTCTAGCCGTCCCATTACCCACCAACAATCACTCATCCACATATCCTACTCCACCCACACACCTCCACCCACCCAGCCAAACACACATTCCTCAGCCACACACACATCTCCCCGTCAACTCACATATTCCGCACCTACCCACACACAAATTCCGCACCCACCCACATAATCTCCCATCTCCCCCAGCCCACTCACAGATCCCAAGCCCACACCTACAAACATCCCCCACCATCTCCTAACCTGCACACACTCACCCACCCACATATCCTCTACCCACCCACACATCCTTACTCACCCATCTCCCAACCAAACATCCCTTAACCACACACCCTTACTCATATACGATCACCCACCCACACATCTTCTACCCAACCACACATCCTCCATCCACCCATCCCCCAGCCACACATCCCTAAACCACACAGCCCTACCCATATAAACACACATCCCCACCCACGCACTATCTCCCCACCCATACACACATCCCTCACACACATCCCCACCCACCAACACATCCCCCATTCACAAACACACACCTCCCATCCACGCACACACACAACCCACACACATCCCCAACTCATACACTCATCCCCTCACACATCCCTAGACACACGTACTTATCCCTCAACCACTAACACCCACACATCCCTTACCCACTCATCAACACATACATCTTCTATCTACCCACCCACACTCACACACCCCAACCACCCATCTAAGCACACATCCCCACCCTCACACACATCCTTCACCCACCCGCAAACTCAACCACAACTTCACCCACCCACACACACATCATTTATCCACACCCAGCTCCGCTCCCACACAACACAACACCCACACACATCCCAAAGACACATTCCTCACCCACACACACATCTCCCCACACATCTCCTACCCATCCACACATGCCCCAACTACAATCACCCTCACTACCCACACATACATCCTCCATCCAGCCACACACCCCCACCCAGCCAGACATATCCACACCCACACACACATCTCCAAATCCATCACCCACACCCATCATGCACCCTTCCCTAACCCACATACATCCCCCACACATATCTCACCCACATACACTCCCCACCCATCCAACCAAACATCCCACACCCATACACATCCCTCACCCACACCCCCAAACCCACAACAACCCCCACCTGCACACATCTCACACCCACCACATATCCCACACCCACATCTCCCCACCCATACATATACCCCCACCCATCCCATAATCCACCATCAATCATCCACCAACATATCCTCCTCCACCCACTCACCCACAAACACCTACCCAAACACACATTCCCACCCACACACACATCTCCCCGCCAACCCATACATTCCGCACGTACCCACACACAAATCCCCCACCCACCCACACAATCCCACCCCGCCCACCCACACACACACATCCCCCCCATCCCCCAACCTACTATTATGATCAAACTCCCACACTTTACACACACATACAGTGACGATTGTCGTGAGCATTGTCGCAAAATTGTAAAGAAAATGGAAAAAAATTGTGCATATACATTGTGTAACATAAAAATTAGTGATTCAATTCAACTCTCTCTCTCTCTCTCTCTCTCTCTCTCTCTCTCTCTCTCTCTCTCTCTCTCTCTTTCTCTCTCTCACTCATACTATCTAATTCTCTCACCCACTCTACAGAGATGTACATGTGTTCATGTTATAAAATATAACATCAGTTGGCATTCAAAATGGTAATATGAACATGAGAATACACAACATATATGGAATAGCATGTTGCATGATATGCGTGCGCTTAAATCTCTCTCTCTGTCTTTCTCTTTCTCGCTCTCTTCTCACTAACACACACCCATAGACACTCACAAACAATGGCCGCACACATACATACATTAACAAATCCATTCTTCCACTGCCTTCTCTCGTTCGCTCACTCCCTCTCTCTCTCTCTCTCTCTCTCTCTCTCTCGTCTCTCTCTCTCTCTCTCTCTCTCTCTCTCTCTCTCACTCGCAATCACTATTTCACCCATTAAGTCACTCTCTTCATCTTTAATTTACTCAATCTCACACTCTCTTTCACTCTAACTCACAAACAGACAGACACACACCCTCTCGCTATCAAATGCACACTCCCTCGCGTGCGCAAGAAAGCATTTACACACACACACACGAGCATACACACAATATACACAAGCAAATAGACACATATCCCCACGCACACATACACACATCCACACCCATATACACCTACTTACACACACACACAAATACACACTACCTCGCATACACTGCATGCATGCACACATACACACAATCATGCACTCACATACACGAACATATATATACACATAATTACATATATATATATATATATATATATATATATATATATATATATATATATATATATATATATGCACATACACACATATACACACGCACATACATATAAACACACGCATACATTTACACACACATATAAACATACTTACACACACAAGCACACATACAAACACACATTTACACACACTTACACATACACACCCACATTCAGACGTGCACACACATACACACACATGAACACACGCATACACACATATGGACACACGTACACACCAACCCATCCACCCACACACTTACTCACACATACACGCTGCCTCACATAATCTCACCCTCTTACTCACTCATTTACTCTCTAAACCACACTAACTCACTCTCGTACAAGCACAGACAAGTACACAGACACACACACATTCACCCACTCTCTCTTTCTCACCCTTCAATCACCTGCTTTGAAAAAAAAATAGATAGATAGATAGATAGATAGATAGATAGATAGATAGATTGATTGATAGATAGATAGATAGATAGATAGATAGATAGATAGGTAGATAGATAGATAGATAGATAGATAGATAGATAGATAGATAGATAGATAGATAGATAGATAGATAGATAGATAGATAGATAGATAGATAGATCCCCGCCAGGAGCTGGGCGAAACCGGGCCGAGTCAGCTAGTTTATTTATATAATCACGTTTCATGAAGGAAACCACAGTTTGACGACACCTCTGAACTATCCCATATAAATGCACTCGGTCTGTGCCAAAACGAAAACTGCGAGAAAATTTCAGAAATAGCGCGGATGTGTCTTGTTGAAGCTGTAATCCTCTTAAAATGATGGTATTAATCCCGGAGGCGTAAATTATATACCGCATATAAACAAACATTAAAATCTGCTGTACAATCTCCAGAACACAATATTTTTTTGTTGGGTGGACATAATGATAAAGCTTATATTCTAAATCTCATCATTTTCCCTCTTTTGGTTACTGAGATATTGAATTTCATATTGGGGCAAGAAAAAAACACACACTATAGTAGATCCGGTTGTTGCACATAGTGAGCAACTAGGGTTAGAATTAAATTGTAAAAAGACACAGATTATGGTCGTCACTGCGAAGAATGAAATACCACAATGTAATATACAAGTAAATGGGAATTTTCTTCAACAAGTGAATAGGTACAATTATCTCGTAATAGTAATAACATCTAATGGGATATGCCTAGAAGAGATTAGAACAAGAATCGCCATGGCGCAAGTAACCTTTAGCAAGATGAAATACATACTGACCAATAAAAAGATGTCAACTGAAACGAGAAAAAGAGTGTTGAAGTGCTACACTGAACCTTATATTTGTATGGATGTGAAGCGTCTGCAATGAGCAGACAAGCTGAAAAAAACATTAATGCCTGTGAAATGTGGTGTCTGAGGAAAATGAAAAGAATGCCACGGACAGGCAGAAAAACCAATGGCCAAGTCCTACAAGGAACAATTGAAAACCGTAAACTGGTTGGGTGAATTAGACGTAGACAGTCAAATTGTTTTAGACACATGAGAAGAAATAAATTGGAGAACTTGGCGACGACTGGCAAGATTGAGGGGAAGAGAATAAGAGGAAAGCAGAGAGGTAAATACCTGGATGGCTTGGCCACGGGGTATTGGCGAGGCAAGAATACCGAGCTAATCCACGACTCTGGTGATCGTGTGAGATGGCGAAACATCACCGTCCACGCTTATCTTCATGGAACATAATGATGATGCTGATGATTGTGCGTCCTGTGAACTGTAAAGATGCCAACGTTTTGTTATATCCATAAGAATACACACGTGCGTTAGTTCATTCATTCATTCATTCATTCATTCATTCATTCATTCATCCATTCATTCATTCATTCAGTAGCATGTCCTTTGCAGAACCTCGCTCGCATAACAACCTTCCGGAAAACCTCTCGATCATAAGCAAGATGTCCCGCGTCCGATACACCCATCTGGAGATAATCCGCCACATCCTGCACCCATCTTCTCTTTGGCCTTCCTCTTCCTCTCTTCCCAGGCATATACCCCTCCATTATTGTTCTCTCCAAACTTTCGTGACGTTTCAAGTGACCAAAATATTTCAATTTTCTTTGTTTTATCGTCTTTAATAGCCAACCTTCTTCAATATTCAGCTCTTGAAGTATGGATGCATTTGTTCTTTTCTTTACCCAAGATATTCTTAGAACTCGTCTATAACATTTATATTCAAAGGCATTTATGCGCTGTTCAGCTTGTTTAGTAAGTGTCCAGGTCTCACAGGCGTATGTTGCAATGGGAAAGATGCATGCTCTTAAAAATCTAATTTTTGTAGTTCTGTCTGTCCCACTCCATAATTTATTCAGTTGTTTTAGTCTTTGAAGAGCAATAGATATTCGTCTTTTAATTTCTTTCATTGTGTCACCGTTGTTGGTAATCAATGACCCAAGATATTCAAAATTTTCCACCATCTCCAATGTTTCCTCATTAACATATATTTATTTCTCCACAGTGGTTTTATCTGTATGCATTATCTTTGTTTTTGCTATGTTAAGAAATAAGTTGTGATTTTCACTATACAATTGGGTTAAGGCTATTAGGTTGTCTATACCAGTCTGTGTTGTGGATAGCAATACTGTATCATCAGCATACCGAATCTCTGGTATGTCATGACCACCGATATTTAGGGCATCATATAGCTCACTATTTATATCATCTCTTACATTTCTCATTGTATTTTCGGCGTACAGGTTAAACAAATAGGGGGACAGTACACATCCCCGACGGAAACCTTGCTTGATGTCAAACCAATCTGATGTCTCGCCATCTATTCTAACCGCTGCTTGTTGGTCTAGATAGAGAATTATTATGAGTTGTATTACATGCGGTGGAAAGCCCATATTCCTTATGATTTCCCAAAGTTTCTGATGCTGTACACAGTCAAATGCCTTTGAATAATCCACATAACATGAGAATTATTTTAAAATTAAGTTGCATGTCCTTCACAGGACGTAGCAGTCAACCCCAGCATTTTCGCTGTTCGTGATTCCTGGGCAAATTTTACGTTCAGTAGTTTGCCATTGCTTTCTGAATGACCGGCTCCTATACCTTTTTCGAAAAAACCAGCACTACTGTGTTTCGAACCCGGGTATACGGGCTCACAAACCGCGTTCGTAAGCCCTTAGCCATAGAAATTCTCTGCACTTTTCTATTATTAAACGCATATTGAGGATGTGATCTCTTGTTCCACTTCCTTGTCTAAATCCAGCTTGAACCATGTTAATTTCTTCTTCCATTTTCTTACGAAGTCTTCCCATTATGATTTTTAATAGAATTTTACTTGCATGACTGATCAAGGCAACAGTTCTTTAGGTGGTGCATAATTTCAGGTTGCCCTTTTTGGTATTGGAATGAAGATAGTTCTCTTCCAATCTTTTGGCCATATACCATATTTCCATATCTTTTTACATAATGCGTGATAGATTTGTATGCTTTCTTCTCCTCCCGTTTTAATTAGCTCAGCTGGTATCTCATCACATCCAGGTGATTTACTATTCTTCAGGTTACGTGTGTTAGTAGAGAAAGTTAATCTGGTAGTTTTAATGTGAGCAATTTATGCAGCCATACAATCATAACATTATCATCATGATCCATTGGCCTGTCTTTTGTAGAACATTACACACCTAACAATGTTTTCGAAAATAATTTTATAACACAAATGACATGGATGCCATTATTGACACCAATATTGTACTATACCTGTACATTTATGTAAACATCGTGGCTCGTGCCATGGTTTCAGTCACTGGCCTTGTCACTAACTTCGTCAACATGATCATCTTCTCCAAACTTGGCCTCAAAGACAGTATGAGTGTTGGCCTTCTTTCCCTCTCCTTGACCGACTTTCTAGTCAACAGTATTCAACTAGCAAGTTGTAGTTGTTATATAATAATTGTCCTGTTCCCAAACATTAACACTGAGATCATGGCTGTAGATTAATATTTCCTTGGGTGGGCATTTGACTACGAAATCTCGTGCTGGATCACCGCCATCATATCAGTTGAGAGGTGCTGCTGTGTAGTCTCTCCGTTTAAAGTCAAGCAGTTGTTCACAAGATGTCGCTGTATTGTTGTCACATTCGCCATCTACATGATACACGTTATTTTTCATGTTCCTGTTTACGTACAAAACATAATGAAATGGAATGAAAATCAC
Organism: Cepaea nemoralis; assembly: GCA_014155875.1. Taxonomy (NCBI): domain Eukaryota; kingdom Metazoa; phylum Mollusca; class Gastropoda; order Stylommatophora; family Helicidae; genus Cepaea; species Cepaea nemoralis. Next base: position 30,569 of record JACEFZ010009534.1, read on the forward strand.
CGAGAAATAACGCTACTATAGGGACAACAGGTAACGTTAATCATGACGATGATATATTGGACTAAGAGGAGCCCGTAAACATTATAAACCCTACTGGAGTAGTGAACTGGAACAGTTGCATAATGATGCTGAAGTGTGTAGAAGGCAAGCAGAGGCCAATCCCAACCAAGAGCACCACAATAAATATCAGCATGAAAAGGCAAAATTTCAAAGGGCCCAGCTGCAGGCTAAACGGAAAAGCTGGCAGGAGAAAACAGAGTCACTGAACTTTGAAAGAGACACAAGAAAGTTATGGAAGCTAATAAAACAGCTTAAAGATGAGGGCACGGGGAGAAAGCCAAAAATTGCACTACATAAAGACGGAAACATCTTAACAGGAAAATAAACAGCTGACCATTTTGAGGACTCATTCGCAGAAGATAACAATATCGAAATTAGTCCAGAGAAACAACAAGAGATTCGAGAGAAATGGCAACATACAGGACAGAAGGAATTCATGAAGTTATGGAGGCACCCATCACAATCAGTAAATTGGAGCTAGCCATATCAAAACTTAAAATGAGAAAGTCATCAGGAACTGATGGTATCGCCAATGAAATGGTCAGGAACCTAGGAACAGAGGCCAAAGCAAAGCTGCTACAGATATTTAATAACAAATGGACCTTAGTTAGTGTTCCACAAGTCTGGAGAGAAGCAATCATGATACCCCTCCTAAAATCTGGGAAAGACCGTTCCATTGCCTCCAGCTACACACCCATTAGCCTCACCAGCTGTCTCTGCAAAACTATGGAACGCATCATCAATCACAGACTACAGTGTTACATTGAAAGTGAAAACATCCTTGTGCCACAATAGGCTGGCTTTAGGCAGTGCTACTCTACGGAAGATCAGACAACCTACATCTCTCAAGAAGTTGAGGATGCATTCCAAGAGAAGAAGCTGGTACTTGCGGCTTGGATAGATCTGAAGAAAGCCTTTTACAAAGTCTGGAAATAAGGTTTGATGAAGAAACTGAGAAACTGTAAAGTCAATGGAAGAATGTACAAATGGGAGAAAGCATACTTGCACAACAGAAGAGCCCGAGTACGGATAGATGGTCTCAAGAGCAAGAAAGTATTACGGTTTTCCCCAGGGCGGAGTCCTGTTCCCAACACTTTTTCTAATCTTCATCAATGATCTTGTTGCTAATCTACCGTATGGAATTAAAGCGGTGACCTGGTTTTGTGGAGCACAAATGAACATGCATCAGTGGCCATATAGAGAGCTGCATATAGAGAGCTGTAGATACATTTGTTGCATGGGCGGATAGATGGTGTGTCAGCATAAACACTGACAAGTGCAGCACCACTCTATTCACCCTTTCTCCGAAACACAAGGCAGGGATCATCCATATAAATAGAATACCCCTAAGAGAGGATAAAGAAAAAAACATACCTTGGTGTAACATTCGACGACAGGCTGACATGGAGAAAACACATCAAAAAAGCAGTAGCAAAAGCCAGAAGGAAAATAGCCATCCTGAGAAAGCTAAGTGGAACCACTTGGGGAGCCAGTGGGAAAATACTTAGCAAAGTCTATCAACAGAGCATACTACCACACCTGGAATACGGGTCAACTGCGTGGTGTTCAGCATCAGAAACCACATTACAGGAGTTGGACAATGTGCAAAATCAAGCTCTTAGAGTCACCACAGGAGGGATGAGATCAACCCCTATAGTAGCAATGGAGAAAATGGAGAGGACACAAGCTCTAAGATAACGCAGAGATACAAAAACACTAATACAAGCAGAAAAGTTCCTCAGCTTGCCAGGCCACCCTATGAAGAACCGATTTGAAAACTTAGCTATAGGGCGGTTGAAAAGAAGTAGTTTCATCCACCAGGCCAAACGACTCTGCAGAGAAACCATCGATCTTCCCACAGTTGCTATCCCCCTGACAACTATTCCAGAGCGAACCCCGTGGAAAGATGAACATAGACTATCGCTACAAATCCAGACAAAAGTGAGAGGAATATTTGACAAGGTAGAACAGAACAGTGTACAGCGCAGAACAGCCACTCTCAGTTTCCTTGATGACGAATACCCACAGGATCTCTAGATCCGAGTCTACACAGATGGGTCAGCACAAAATGCTGTTCGAAATGGAGGAGCGGGAATGTATATAGAATACCCAAATAATACTAGGGACACGGCCAGAGTTCCAACAAGAAAGTATTGCCGTATTGTTATCTTGTGCGAATGAGTCCGCAAAATGGTCAGCTGCTTGCTTTCCTGTTAAGATGTTTCCGTCTTTATGTAGTGCAATTTTTGAGTTGCTAATCTATGATGCTGAAATTGAGGCAATCAAGATAGCCACAGAGAAATTACAAAATACCAGCCAAGGTACACAACCTGTGGTGATATTGACAGATGCAAGGAAAATATTGCCGTATTGTTATCTTGTGCGAATGAGTTCGCAAAATGGTCAGCTGCTTGTTTTCCTGTTAAGAAGTTTCCGTCTTTATGTAGTGCAATTTTTGAGTTGCTAATCTATGATGCTGAAATTGAGGCAATCAAGATAGCACAGAGAAATTACAAAATGCCAGCCAAGGTACACAACCTGTGGTGATATTGACAAATGCAAGATCCGTATAGAGGCGCTCCTGTCTGGGAAATTGCCAGTTCTGAGGACACTACTTTCTGAACTTAGCAGTCAGCATACGGTTACCATACAGTGGATACCACCCCACTGTGGATTCCCCGGAAACGACAGGGCTGATCGATTGGCTAAGGAAGGAGCAAAAGAAGAACAACCTGATGTGTCCATTACATACCACCAAAAGAAAAGAATGATCAAATCAGTCAGAAGGCCACCAAACCCTACTCAAGACGACTACCACGTTATGGACAGACCAGAACAGGTCATTCTTCTGCGCCTCAGTACAGGACACAATAGATTACGCAACCACTTGTATACAAAATTCAAGATTAGTGACTCAGCCATGGGCACATGTGGTTTGTCGTCACAGACAGCAGAGCACATACTCCAGGATTGCCCAAACTACAACATATCCAGGCGAACCTTCTGGCCTAGAGAGACAACAGTGAAATATAAACTCTATGGACCGCTGAGTGAACTAAAAAAGACTTAGATTCATACATGAGACAACATTACAGTTATAAATATATTTCAGGTGAACGAAAGAAGAAGAAGAAGGTACAATATTGTGAAAACTACCTCAGCTTGATATAGACATAACCTTTGATGAAGCCAAGGGGTTTATAAGAAGCACATTTAGAACCAAGTGGGAATAAGAGCATCGAGGCTACCAGAAACATGACGCATATTATGAACTGAACAGAAATGAACAAGCAGAAAACTTCAGATTTTGTACAGGACATAGAAGGCTAAAATACAACACATTTATTAACTGAATCCGGTGGAGATTAGAGGGCCTTGATCATCGTCAATGTTTAGAAGAAAATGCAGATAGATTTTGATTCTTGATACAGGATTCATATATTCATAAGTCCCAAACGCATCACAAAGCTGGGAGATACTGATGAATGTAACTGTGCATTTGGTAAAGTGACGACAAAACATTTTCTGCAAGAGTGTTCAACATATGTGGATCAGAGGAAATTATTATGGCCAAAACCTCTTCCATTTAAGGACAAACTCTATGGAGATGTCAACAACCTCATAATGACTGCTGCTTTCTTTAAATATATTCAGACTGTGGTCTGAAGTTGTACGAAGAAGAATGAAGCAAATACAGATACCCTTGAAAGATGCCGTAATGGTAACCCCCCAAAAAAACACATAGGAGGAAAATTACATCTTTAATATATGACACTGAAAATATAAAAAACAATATCAATACTGCAAAGTGATATCTTTACAGCCCGGGAAGATAACCCGGCCAACAAATGCATAAAGAAGTCGGATGTGTCAGCTGAAAGGTGCAAATAGTGCAGCTCTGCTCTAAACTGGCACAACACAATTACGTCTAAAACTACATTCTGGATGAACACAGAAGAAGATATCTTTACAGCTTCACAATCCTATGAAACACGATGGTTAACGTTCTCTGGTTTCTGAATGTCCTTCTGATTTTCTCTTCTCTAAAAGATTTTTGAAGAAAACATCCCCTGCTTTGTAAGAAGACATGACCCGGGGACCACAGGCTGTGTACACAAAGCCTAGTTTCTGTCCAATGGCTTCCCAGTATTTGAACTTGTCAGGGTGTACATACTCTTTGACCTTTAGATGCCTTTTTGTGGGCTGCATATACTGACCCAGAGTGACGCAATCAATATCGATTTTACGAAGATCTTCTAAAGTTTTCATGATATTCAAAACAATGTTTTCCCGTAGTGAATTTGAATAACGAAGACACAAACAATAGATTGCACATTTATTGCCTGGCATATTTCGCTGCATCTCGTCAGGTACATACTGCAGAAATCACACAACTTACGTGAAATTAACTAGATAAATCCTTCAAGTTGAAATATACACAATTTCGCACAGTAATGTCACTTATCTACCACGGTAATTTTAAGCTGACTAACATGTCTTTCTGTTTACACAATTCTGGCTTGCGTTGATAGATCATAATTGCTTCTGCAAATTTTAACAAGCGAGTATTTTGTGTTCTAAACAACACGCGAAATGCAGTGTCTCTGGACACAACATGGCCACTGGCGACAATGTGCCTGCCGATTGAAGACGTCGGGAGCTTCCGGTGTGTCGGCTCCTCGCGGCTAGCATCTCCTGTGTGTTGAATCTTGTTGACCCATTGAGGTATGCGTTCTGACACCCGTTTGTTAAGCTGTCTCTCCGTTCGACCAATGTAAACGGCCTGGCATCTACATGCGAATTGGTAAATACAATTGTTTGTGGCGTAAAGAGGAACAGGCTCTTTGACTGTTGGTGTAGGAATGGGTACAGTTTTACATCTAATGACTGGAGTTGCCGCACAGAATGTTCGACCTACTGCTGTAGTAAGCCGGTCTTGTAGACGTTGCATTACGTCATCCCCTCAGTTTTCATGATATATTCATCTGTTTCACCTTGACCCAACATTATTGATGTTTTGGTGACCATCTTAGGAAGTACGGCTTTGACATATGTGAGGACTGTCAGTGGATGCTGGTAGTTGGCCCGGGGATCTCTGACAACCAACTGCAAATCCTGCACAGTGTCCACATCGTGGGCATAGACGTCCAGGCATTGTGCCGGCAACTATGGTCACTGCCTTCAGGTCACCCCGAAAGTCTGGAGTCAGACATTCAACCAAAAGTGAAGAGTTCATTGACTTGATTTCCTTCTCAGTTTTGGCAACATGGGCTGCACCCCCATCTGGTAAATCATCCCTGTCAACCGAGGTTAGGATAACATAGTCAATGCCCCATTCAGCAATGGCTGACGCAGTGTTCACTGGCTCCATTGGATCAGTTGGAGGTGGGTTACGGGATGTCTTAACTGAGCAGCCCCTGTTGCATTGATCTCTTAGGACCATAATTGTTGCAGTTGCTGTAGCATGTTCACTCCAACCCAACACTCACCAATGTTGGGGCACTTGGCTTCTTCACAAACCGTATGCAGGTTTAATTTCCTGAGTTATTTCTTCAGTGACGCAAAGGTTTTCCCCACAAGGATTTCTGTCTTCAGCCATTCTGGAAGCCTCAATCTTTCACCTTTAACCCGCTTAATGCTCTCGTAACCCTTATACGCTTCAATATCACCGTTTGAATGAAATCCCTTTCAAGATCAACATGTTATTATGAACGTATGCCGCAATGTTTAGTTATGTAACCAGAATGTATGTAAACAACTAATGGAAACAAGAAGACAGAAGAAATTCACAGGAAAGTCAGAATATTATGTAAGGAGGCAAAAGAAGTATTGCTCAGGAAAAATTGCGCAGAAATTGAAAAACAAGACAACAGCAAAATTACCAAACTAATGCACAAAAGAATTTAGGAGCTTACTAATCACAGAACACATACATCAGCAGGCTGCCTTAAGACAAAATATGGAAAGATCATAATAGAACAAGATCAGATTTTACTTGTATGGTCAGATTATGTGAAAAACCTTTATTATGATAACAGAGAACAGTATCATATTCAAAATAATAATGAAGGACCATCTATTTTGATGATGGAGGTTCAGAATGCTCTTAACCATATGAAAACTGGCAAGACCCCCGGTTCAGAAAGCATTACAACAGAATTGATTAATGCTTTAGAAGAATATGGAATGTATAAAGTTACCAGACTGCTGAATACAATATATGAGACTGTAAATATACCTAATGAATTATGTAACTCTGTATTTATTTCAATCCCAAAGAAATCAGGAGTCTTGGAATGTGAATCAACATCGAAAAATTAGTATAATGAGTCCACATTACGAAGATATTGCTAAGAATTATCATGCAAAGAGTTAGGAAGAAAATACAACCCGAAATAGGAGAAGAACAATGTGGGTTTGTAGAAAGGCAAGGGTACAGTAAATGCTGTGTGCATACTGAGAACAGTAATTGGACGTTCTATAGAAGTAAACAAAGATATATATCTTTGCTTTATTGACTACACAAAGGCTTTCGATAAAGTGAGGCATGTCGACATGATAAGGATGCTTGAAGATCTACAAATTTATGGAAAAGACCTCAGGACTTGTAAAAAAACATCTCGTATACTGGAAACAACAAGCTGCCATCAGAATTGATAATGATGTAGGTCAATATCAGACTATTAAGAGAGGTCGTGAGACAGGGATGTGTAATGTCTCCAGATCTTTTTTCCTCGTACAGCGAAAATATTTTCAGAAATGTAGAAGATAAGGAAGGAATCAACATTGGGGAGACGATACATCAATAAACATAGGTATGCAGATGATACAGTCTTGATTGCAGACAATGAACAGGACCTGCAACAATTAGTATATGCGGTTGTTACAGACAGTGAACAAATAGGGTTAGAATTGAATTGTAAGAAGACACATACTATGGTCGTCACTGGGAAGAAGGAAGCGAGAAAAAGAGTGTTGAAGTGCTACATTGAACCTGTTATTTTGTATGGATGTGAAGCGTGGACAATAAGCAGACAAGCTGAAAAACCACCAGATGGCTGAAGAAATGTGGTTGCTGTGGTAAATGCAAAGAATATCATGGACAGACAGAAAAACCAATGACGTCCTTCAAGAAACAAATGAAGATCGTAAACTGATTAGAGACATTAGACATAGGCAGTCAAACGTTTTTGGACATGTTATGAGAAGAAATGAATTGGAGAACTTGGTGATAACTGGCAAGATCGAAGGGAACAGACCAAGGGGAAGACCGAGAAGTAAACACCTAGATGGATTGGCAAGTGGCATGGTTGAGACAGAAACACGGAGCTCTTACATATATATATGGACGGAGCTGATCTTGACTCTGGTGATCGAGTGATATGGCAAAACATGACCGCCCACGCTTATCGGCAAGGCACATGATGTGTATATATATATATATATATATATATATATATATATATATATATATATATATATATATATATATATCCAGCCCGTGTTCCCACATACCCTCGTTCGAAACACAGTTGCTTGCGATTTGGCAACAGACCGCGTTGCGTTGGTTGTTTACGAAATAGTTTAGGTGCCTTTCGTTCAGAAAGTATTGGCAAACTACTGAACGTAAACGTGCCAAGAAATCATAACAGAAAAATATTTTGGTGTTGACTGCAACGTCCTGTAAAGGATACGCAACTAACACACACACAAACACACACACGCGCGTACACACACACACACACACACACACACACACACATACATATATAATGCAATGTATGTCTCTCTGTATGTATGTATGCATGTGATTTATGCGTTCGCGAACGGTTCATCCGATTGAGATGAAATTTTATACACGTGTTCTTATCATTCCCATGCAGCAAACTGTCATAGTTTATTAATCCACAAACAGCTATTTACGTAATAAAATTTAATTTTGTAATTTACATTATAATTTATACATATATAGCGAGGGGACTTAACTTAAGAAAAGCTATATACAGGGACATAACTTTTAGTAGCATTGCTATATCTTAAGTTAAGTCCCCTTGCTATATGTACACCGGACATAGACAGACAGACAGACAGACAGACAGACAGACAGACAGACAGACGCACGGACGGACGGACATACGGAAGGACGGACGGACGGACGGACATATAGATAGATAGATAGATAGATAGATAGATAGATAGATAGATAGATAGATAGATAGATAGATAGATAGATAGATGGATGGATGGATGGATGGATGGATGGATGGATGGATGGTTGGAAGGATGGATGGATGCATGAATAGACGGATAGACAGATAGACAGACAGACAGACAGACAGACAGACAGACAGACCGACCGACCGACCGACCGACCGACCGACCGACCGGCAGGCAGGCAGGCAGACAGGCAGACAGGCAAGCAGGCAGGCAGGCAGGCAGATAGATAGATAGATAGATAGATAGATAGATAGATGGATGGATGGATGGATGGATGGATGGATGGATGGATGGATGGATGGATGGATAGATAGATAGATAGATAGATAGATAGGTAGGTAGGTAGGTAGGTAGGTAGATAGATAGATAGATAGATAGATAGATAGATAGATAGATAGATAGATAGATAGATAGATAGATAGATAGATAGATAGATAGATAGATAGATAGATAGATAGATAGATAGATAGATAGATCCCTGCCCTATTTAGTTATTGGGATGAATATTGTTCTCTTCCAATCTGTTCGCCATATTTCTGGGAACGGGAACGGGAGCTTATACGACTACTAATATGAATTAAATGAGACGCTCCCCACCAGGGACTGGGCGAAACCGGGCTGGGTCGTCTTTTTTTGGAACGGGAACGGGAGCAGGGGCCGAATATGAATTAAATGAGATGCTCCCCGCCAGGCGCTGGGCGAAGCCGGACCGGGTCGTCTTTTTGTGTGAACGGGAACGACATAACCAACTTTCAAATAAAGTGATCTATATCCAATGAATGTAATGCAAGTGCAATCATACGGTCAGTCCACATTAACATATTACTGACAGTGTTTTCAAATGAATAGTATTCTCCGTAACATCAAATGTAGTACAATTCGCAATAAGACCAATCACACATCAATAACTGAAATGCACGTCCACAAAAGAAATACAGTCTGACAGCTGATCTTGGTCTTTCCTTCTTCTGCATAACAAGAGTTGTTTTGAAAATCAAAGATACATCTGGATTTTATCTGGATATAAGACCTTGAAAGAAACGCTGATAATGTATATTTGGAGAGCTAGTTTAGTTATAGTTCTGAAAATTTTAATCTGTCAAGAGTTAGTTAATTAGTTGCATATCCTTTACAGGACGTAACAGTTAACTACAGCATTCTTTGTCTGTTTGTGATTCCTGGGCAAGTTTACATCAGTACTTTACTGATGATTTCTGAACAACCGGCACTCATACCATTGGATAGAAACCAACACAAGGCAGTCTGCTTCCAAATCGGCCGCAGCTGTATTTAGAACCGGTATGCCGGATTACGAACTGCATTCTTAGCCCTATCGCAACAGAGCCAACAGAGAATGACGTGCTTCTAAACGTCAAATTGCCCAGAAAATCAAACTGGTTTTGAGGTTGATTTAAGCTTCCTGAAAAAGAACATGCAACGTTATATTACTGTATCCTATAATGATCAGTATAATCATTTAGCTGACGTAGGTGGAAGTACACTAGTTCCTTCTTTTAGCGACGCGCTGTTGTCATGTGGAGGCGGTAGGTTCCAATCTGTGGTCACAATAACTTTCAGTATTTACATTTGAATAGCGAAGACACAAACCATATATACTACGATTTATTGCCTGGCACATTTCGCTGCATCTCGTTAGGTACTTACTGCAGATGTCACAAAACGTAGAGTAAAATAACTAGATTCCTCGTTCAAGCTGAAATATACACATGTTCGCACAGTAATATCAGTTGTTTACCATGGTAATTTTAAATTGACTATCATGTCTTTCTGTTTACACAAAATAGGCTTGTGCAGATGGATCATTATCGCATCTGCTTCAGTGTTTACATTGTCTACTGTGTCCTCTAATCTCTATTTCTATTCTTTACTTCTATGTATGCTTATCAATGCATGCGAATGTATTTCTCACGCTATTCCAAAGGCATCAAGGTTTCCCAAAAACTTATTATTCAAGATATATTGGTTTATTTTACACCCTTAAATAACTTATCTTAAATGTAAGATATATACATGTGTCGATGATATTTGATATATACATATGTAAGAATCCTTGCTCACGATGCTGTTTGTATCTGTTTATGAATGAATCACCAGAAAACGAGGAGTAGATTGTGAGCTTTACTGGAACATAATTACAAGTAAGAAATTCTATCTGTTTAGACTGGTAAAACATGTACGAGGTAAGTGAATTCTGATACAGAGAGTCCTAAACCTGTCTTTCATTGAGTACAATATGTTGTTTGCGTTTTACAATTATAACACAATATTAATGTGTCCCAGTTTCCTACTATGGGTTTATGATCTGATAGCGTTTTCCTCGCGCTCCGAAGATTGTGGGTTCAATTCCGGTCTACGTCTTTCGGTTCACAGGTGTATTTTTCTCGGACACTCCCAGGGGTCGTCGCCTGAGCTACGGAGTTCGTGCTTTCTGCGACGCTTTCGGCAGGCCGCCCTGCGGAAAGAGACCGAACCATATGGGATAAAACCCGCTGCAATGAAGTCGATCCTCTCGACTTATAAGATTTTTTAAGGGTGATTTTGTAAGCATGAATGCACGGAGGCATAGGTGGCCAATCTTTCCGCTAGAACAATATAGATCTTTCACATTAACTGTACACGTTAATTTGTTTGTCCATGGATTGACTCCCTAATTAGCAGTTACAAAAAAAAAAAAAAAAAACTACATGTCCTAATACAATATTACCATAAACCTGCCCGAATATTAAATGAGTTATCTACACTTCGATCGCATATTTTGTATTACAAATGTTAAGTTACAGATAGTACATTTTATTTTATTTTTTTGTAAATCGCCATTACATAAATTACCTCATCCTTGCCAATATCTGTCTTTTATTTCTTTATTAGATGTAAAATAACGATACACTGATGGTCATCATCATGTTTATTAGATGTAAAATAACGATACACTGATGTTTATCACCATGTACCATGCCGTTCGCCTTCCCATAGCACAACCAGTCAGATTCAGTCTATGTTCTTGTCCAAATTTTGCCGGGAGGCCAATCCATCTTTGTATTTATCTATCTGTTTTTATCTTGTTCTTCTCACATTGATCTTTACCAACCGTAATGTGGAATCATTTTTGCTGATGTCTCTTGCAAACAATTTATAATACAAAAAGCAAATAAAACCACAGTTAAGAAGAAATATCTAAGAAGGAAGCCACGCAACTATTCAAATCAATTGATATCATTTACATCATTTAGACGTACGATAACTGTAATGACAGCTGCCTGTCAACATCTTATATCACATACAGGCACTCTCGCGTCTTCATCCACACCCAAAGAAACATCCGTTGTGTGGATGGTACATCATATCTTTTATTTCAGGCGAACCTGAGATAGTTACACATTATACCAAGGCAGTGGCCTGAACAAATATACATATGCCGCCTTCTCTACAATAATCATACACAATCATTTGCTCAAACTCCACACTCGCTATCTTCAACTAGCGCCCTTGAAAACTAAGCACTTGCACTCGGAAATACACAAGTGTCCTCTCTTGACAACTGTCGCGTCCCGTCTGACGATTCCCAACACGTTGGCTGGCTTTGTCGTCCTAGATCCCGTGCTGTCCGTAAAGTCCCGTGCTGTCTGTCAAACCCCGTGCTGTCCTATCATACTCGTAGTCCGTCCGTGCTAAGCTGGGTTGTACTAACGTCTGGTCTGTTCAGGGTGGTATCCCGTGAACTGACGCCCCCCACTATCCTCTAGGTTGATCCTACCAGTGTCCTGGTTATGACACGTCTGTGTCCCCACCTAAGTCCTGTCTCCCGTTTATTTACAGTCCTGTAGATATCCTGTCTTATGACCATTCTAAGTCCTGACTTGTATTCTGTCTCTACTCTGTCTACTACCTTGTAGAATTCCTTATCTATGTAATATATGTCATTATCTCTATTCTGTCCCTTGTCCTCTCTCTATCCTACACATACCTCCTCAACACCTTGACAGCTATGATACAGAAAATCTAGGCATACCGAGGAACATAAATTACTGCATATGCGTGGATCAATACTTGCTACGGCCAACTGTAAAATCTATAATCTTTGTACCTGTTTGAAGATGGTAAAATAATTGTAACCATTTATAAAGACAGTTCTTTTCAACAACTGTAAATGTCATCGCTGCACAACGAAAGCAAAATTCAGCCAAGAAAAGTAATTGCAAGGTAAGAACAGATCTATATCAAAGAACTCAAACAAGACAGATAATTAATTACATGATGGTTATATTTTAATTCACTTTCTCAGATGATAAGGTCTGCCGACAGGAAATTGACACCATACGCGTTGGCTGCTCTCTAGACAAAACGCCAGCTGCACGCATGGTTTCACGTCACCAGCCTGATCGAATTGAGGAGATGGAGGTAAACTTGAACTCTACATCGCCCATGTGTGTCCCGCATACTAGCAGAGGGAAGGAAGTACTTTACGTCTTCTTTAATAGTGTACACCCGACACCGCCAGCCTAATCCGCCATATATCCCGAAATTTTAACACAATGGCTGGGGATAATAACAT
>JACEFZ010009535.1:0-2500 GCA_014155875.1 Cepaea nemoralis
CCAGTAAAAAAAAAAAAGAAGCCTTAAATTAACCAAAAAACCCCAAAAATTTGAAAAAAAAGGGTTTCCCCTAAACCCAAAAAAATGTGTAGGGAACATAACATGAAAATTAGCACAAGCAAAACAGAGGTAATGACTATAACTAAAGAAGAAATAACAGCAACAATTCACCTAAACGAACATCCCTTGAAACAAGTAAAGAGCTTCAAGTACCTAGGAAGTATAATATCATCAAATGGCAGATCAGAAGACGAGATCGAAAATAGGTGCAATAAAGCAAATCAACTCATTGGACAAATGGCACCAATACTAAAGAACAAACATGTATCAATAACTACTAAGAAAGCACTTTACAACACAATCTTCCTACCAACTCTGTGCTACCAATGCCAAACCTGGACAATGACAGAAAAAGAGAAAAGAAAAATCACAACAACAGAAATGAGGTTCCTGAGAAGAATACTCAACGTATCAAGAAGAGATAAGATCAGAAATGAAGAAATCAGGACTAAAGTGGGGGTTAAAGCTGCTCTAGATTTTATTAGAAAGCAGCAAGTCAAATGGTTTGGCCATGCAAGTAGGCTACCAGTCAACAGCATGCCACAACAAGCAATGATGTACAGACCAGATGGAAACAGAGGAAGAGGCCGACCACGTAAACGCTGGACGGAGGGAATAACAGAATCCATGGGAATGTCGATATACGAAGCCCATAACCGGGCACTCTCACGAAGTTTATACTTCACCTCGACACCGCAAGGTACAAGAGGAACATGATGAGATGAGATGAGTCTACACGCTTCACCATGAAAAGGAAAATATAGAAATCAAAGCAAATACACAAATATCACAGAGTAATAAATATACGACGGTTTTCCTTCCACCTACCCATCTCCATTATGTATCCCCTGTGTGCCAAAAGAGCATTGAATGGAGCATAATTTTCTGTACAAATTAACCAAGCCTTTGTCCTGAGTCCCCAACTGGATACGTTTTAGTCAGCCTGTTTCATCCGTGCTGATTGCGTGCTCTCCACGTGCACGTTGCATGGCTTGAATGTTGCTTTTGTGCCTGTGTTTGTGTTATTCAAATGTGATTTTTACCAACAAAACACTGGTCTGCAATTTGCCTGGGATATGTTGGGGTACTGAGAGTGTTGCAGCAGATATCTCCATCGTAAATTGGAACACATCTCTCATACAGATATATGTACCTACATCAACAGCTGAGTAGGTTGAAATTGAAATTTTTTACAGCACACTTCAAGACACATTAGATAACATTTGTCATAATAATAATGGGGGGTTTTAATGCAAAAGTAGGTACAGGAAGAGCTGACCATGAGAGACACGTTTTAGGGAAATTTAGATTGGGAAACAGAAATGATGTGGGTGACAAATTAATTGAATTGTGCACACACACAAAGAGTTAACGATAGCCAACACACTTTTTAAACAACATCCAAGAAGTCTATTCACATGGAAGTCCGCAGACAGCACCAAAAAGCAGATAGATTACATTGCAATACAAAGAAGATGGTGATCAAGCATAACATCAGCAAAAACTCTATGAAGTGCGGACTGTGATACAGATCATCAGTTAGAAGCAGATGTGAAAGTAAACCTCGAAAAGCTTACCCGAGTACTAAGGCCACTTCGTTTTGACCCTACAAAAATAGCAGGTGCATACAACGCAGAAGTGGAGAATAGTGTTGGGGTCTTGGTATCTAAAAAAGTGGAAATGGCACATGATGCATTGGCAGTACAAGCTAGAGATACCTTGATAATAGCAGCCAAAGATCTAATTCCGAACCTAAAATAAGCAATATAAGCCATGGATTACACCAGACACGTTAGAATTAATAAAACAACGAAGGGAACTGAAACAGGAGGAGAAACTGATAACAACGGGATGAAGCGTAAATCTTTAACACGAGAAATAAGAAAGAACACAAGGAAGGACAATAACCAATATATTCAAAATTGTTGTACTAGAATAGAGCAATATCATAAAAATGGAAAAGATTACGAAATGTTTTTAAAAAAAATGAAGTTATTGACAAGAAATGTTCGACTTCAATTAAATGTTATCTGTGACAAGTTTGGAAATACCTTAACTGAGTCTAGACAAATTATAGAAAGATGGAAGGAATACTACAGTGGGATGTATGATATGAATGGTCTGCCTCTGTTTCTTTTACAGCTGATCTTTCTGTCGCTACAGTGTTCTCTACTGCTTCTCTTCTCATTATATTAACCACAAGACTATCTTGTTCTTATAGTCGTGTGTGGTTTTCTACTTTTCTTAGCCTCTTCCAGGCAGTCTGTATTAGTTACTTTGGCCGTCCAAATATTCGCAACATTCGTCTCAGAAACCACAATATTCGCTATCTTCCAAGTTATATCCAGTGTGTTCGTTCACATTCCACAACCCACTGCCATACAGCAGAACAACCTCAATATAACATTTCAACACTTTCTGACATTCAGTGATTTATTAA
>JACEFZ010009535.1:7500-20820 GCA_014155875.1 Cepaea nemoralis
CCAATCCAGTGACATATGATAATTGTATATAACGTGTTATCGACCTCGGATCATTCTTGTGGACTAATGGGTCGTAATAAAGGACCATTTTCTATCCCGTAAGGTGTATTGGGTATATGGTGCCAGATGATGTTAGTGTCATGCTGGCCGTCTTTACTTCCCACAACGTTTCCTTGTGCCTATTTTAGGCAGTTTCCAACTTGGAGCCCAGGTCAGTGAACCCCCACCCCTCCATGAGGTTTCAAATACATGACCCCTGGCCAGCAGACAGTCGTGCTAACCAGTGATCCACCGTGAACTTATGACTACTTGTATGTTGTGTCGGTTGGTACATTTGCTGTTGTGTTTTACAGTGAACTTATGTATGTTGTGTCGGTTGGTACATTTGCTGTTGTGTTTTACAGTGAACTTATGTATGTTGTGTCGGTTGGTACATTTGCTGTTGTGTTTTACAGTGAACTTATGTATGTTGTGTCTGTTGGTACATTTGCTGTTGTGTTTTACAGTGAACTTATGTATGTTGTGTCGGTTGGTACATTTGCTGTTGTGTTTTACAGTGAACTTATGTATGTTGTGTCGGTTGGTACATTTGCTGTTGTGTTTTACAGTGAACTTATGTATGTTGTGTCGGTTGGTACATTTGCTGTTGTGTTTTACAGTGAACTTATGTATGTTGTGTCTGTTGGTACATTTGCTGTTGTGTTTTAACAGTGAACTTATGTATGTTGTGTCGGTTGGTACATTTGCTGTTGTGTTTTACAGTGAACTTATGTATGTTGTGTCGGTTGGTACATTTGCTGTTGTGTTTTACAGTGACTTATGTATGTTGTGTCGGTTGGTACATTTGCTGTTGTGTTTTACAGTGAACTTATGTATGTTGTGTCGGTTGGTACATTTGCTGTTGTGTTTTACAGTGAACTTATGTATGTTGTGTCGGTTGGTACATTTGCTGTTGTGTTTTACAGTGAACTTATGTATGTTGTGTCGGTTGGTACATTTGCTGTTGTGTTTTACAGTGAACTTATGTATGTTGTGTCGGTTGGTACATTTGCTGTTGTGTTTTACAGTGAACTTATGTATGTTGTGTCGGTTGGTACATTTGCTGTTGTGTTTTACAGTGAACTTATGTATGTTGTGTCGGTTGGTACATTTGCTGTTGTGTTTTACAGTGAACTTATGTATGTTGTGTCGGTTGGTACATTTGCTGTTGTGTTTTACAGTGAACTTATGTATGTTGTGTCGGTTGGTACATTTGCTGTTGTGTTTTACAGTGAACTTATGTATGTTGTGTCGGTTGGTACATTTGCTGTTGTGTTTTACAGTGAACTTATTACTACTTGTATGTTGTGTCGGTTGGTATATTTGCTGTTGTGTTTTACAGAGAACCCTTGGCGAGGAAGGACTGTCGCTGGAGTTCCGCCACATCGCCAGTTACCTCATCTGGTACTGCTCTCATTTTGCTGCAGAAGAACTGCTCCACGAGGTGGTGCTTTGCGTTGGCTACTTCTCTGTTCTTCACTCGGATAATCAGGTAAGCCAGGCTTCGGGTGTCATCAGCGCATATTTATATACCCTACGTTTTCATTCGTTTCCTTTTCTTTCAGCCGTTTCCGATGTATTTATTGTACTTGTTTTATTATTTTACTAGGCTGTATCATGTATGACTCAGTCATCCCATGACACTTCGTCATAATAATTTTCATGGTGCATAATTGCTTGGCTTCCATTGGAGAGACCGGGGTTTTAATCTTTGGTAAGGTGATGTCTTTCTAACCTGCACATTTCTCGATGACTGCACTAGCCAGGCGACTGCACTAGCCAGGCGGTGTTAATTCCTCAAACTCAAGATACACCCCATCCACCCCTTTCCCCTCCCCCATGCTCTCCCCCCCCCGCCCCCTGTCCTACACCGCAAGATACCATAGGCAGTAATTGTAGTTTTTACAATTGTGGGTTATGCTGGTGTAAAAGCCGTGGTATTGGCTTTGATTATATTCTTCCTTCTTGTACATTATCAGTTATGGTCGAGTTTCTTTGAACAACTAAACGTCTGTCTGTCCAGTTTTTAATATTGACCTGTATTCCCAGGTTGACCCAACCTTAAATGGGTTCCAGGAAATGACTTGAAGTAAATGCGACCGGCGTGTTACTAACTACATCATCCATCGGTGCCGATGGATCTATACAAATACAGTCTTAATAGAATTTTTGAAATGTGCCCGGGCGCGAATTCGAACCCATGACCACCGAACGGCAAGCCAGCGTCTAGATACTAGGCTACGGAGGCTCCCATCCTGTTCTCCTAGACGTTTTAGAGCTGAACCTATCTGTTGAATGCCAGTCTTCGTAACGATTGCAGTAAATGTGAAGACATGTTGCTTCTGATTGCCTTAATATCTGGCGATAGTGTTTGTGTGCGCGCGCGCGCGCTGTTAACCAAGATCTTTACACGTGTGTTTGACAGCTTGTGTTTGGCAGTCTGTATGTCTCTGTGTTTGTCAGTCTATATGGCTCTGTGTTTGTCAGTATGTATGTTTGTCAATCTGTATGTGTGTCAGTCTGTATGTCTTTGTGTTTGTCAGTCTGTATGTCTCTGTGTTTGTCAGTCTGTATGTGTGTCAGTCTGTATGTCTTTGTGTTTGTCAGTCTGTATGTCCTCTGTAATTGTCAGTCTGTATGTCTCTGTATTTGTCAGCCTGTATGTCTCTATGTTTGTCAACCTGTGTGTATGAGCGTTTTCTGCATATGTGTCTGTGTCAGTATTTGCGTGTTTTTCAGTCTGTCTTTATGTCAGTATGCATGTATACTGAGTTGTCAGTCGGTGTGTGCGTCTATGTTTGTCAATAGAAGTTGCTTTTCAGTCTGTATGTGTTTGTGTTTTCCAGTGTCCAATCCTTTGAAGATTGGATTTTCATTTTCCGTTATATCTGCTTTTGGAGCATTCACTTGCTCACGCAGCGCACCCCCTCCTTCCTTCCCCCTCCCTTTTCATCCTCTGGGGAAACCAGCGGGACAAGAGGGAGCCATTTGTCCTTTATTCGAAGCTCTTTCTTCACTCTGACAACATTAGGTCTCGCTGGGATCCCGTCGTGCCCCAACTAGTCAGGAATTGTAAAATGTGCCCGGCCTAGATGAGCGACCTGGGCCACGGCTGTCCGCTTTCATGACCCGACAATGATGGGCGACACATCTAATAAACCTCCAGTCCTCCCACTACAAACAAAAGCTCTTTTTCCTAACTGAGCGTTGCATTCCCTCGAGAGTCTGCCGGACTTCTTTCCTGACCCCCGTCTACCCCATTGTCCCCATTCACCCAGCCCCAACCTTTTCAGTAATGATTTTCTCTTTTCTGTAAAGCACATTATTTCAATATGGTAACGGGAAATTGGGTAATAGGAAATCCTTGAGGTAATCACAGTAGTAAATTTGTAGGTTTTGATTCATTTAATAGGGCGGGAATAAAGACATGAGAGAGAGAGAGAGAGAGAGAGAGAGAGAGAGAGAGAGAGAGAGAGAGAGAGAGAGAGAGAGAGAGAGAGAGAGAGAGAGAGAGAGAGAGGCTGTTGTATACAAAAGATGAAACAACATAAGGAATATATAGACATGTCTGGTCCGAACATGTCACCTTCAAATGGCACGCTGCTTCGCTAATGGGTATTGGTTTTTAGCAGGTCTCTAATACCTTTGTTGTCCAATCAGCAGTGATTGGTTGATCTCTTTACATTCAGGGGATTAGAAACATTGAAGGAAGTACATAATTAAGTTATGTTGTATGATTTCTGAAGTATGTACCTGACGAGATGCAGCGAAATATGCCAGGCAAATTTAAATATCTATTGTATGTGTTTTCATTATTCAAATTCACTAAGGGAAAACGTTGTTTTGTATTAGAAGCACGTTTTCAGTATTTGATTTGCAGTTATTTTAGTTGTGCTGGCAGATGTAATTTGCGGCCAGTTCTTTTGTCTACCATAAATGTCCATTCGAGTGTGTTAATGCTCGATGAAGAAATTGTATCTCTGAGATGCAACCTTCTATCTAGGTTCTCAGTCTCCAATGGTGATATAAACACCTGAAAGTGATATTTCATATATCTTAAGAGTTGAGTTGACTATCGCTCGAGACATTCCCACGGTGCGGAAGCAGTTTCCTGGTATCGGTATGTCATGTGACACGACCATCACATTCATGATTCTGTAGGCCTGACTGCATGTAGGCACCAGGGTCTCCCTCACTTAGAGATGTCGAACGTAGGCGTGGAACCCCCCTTCCCACCCCGCTCATGACATTATCAGCACAGCTGCCTGTCAAGTTTGCTGACGCAAAAGTCAAAACGAAATCACTTTTTATTTCTAGATGACACCGACCTTACTGTATGAGGCTGATGTTTTCGTCGAATAAGATGAAAAAGGCGATGCTATTATCAATGTTCTGCCGGATTGAATGTGTCAGACGTAAAATATAATTCCATGTATAAGATTTCATGACTCCTCTATTGAAGAGCATAATTCATACAAAGGCATACTGTAGCAGCAATCTCCCGTTGCGTAAAATCTGATGTGGGACCACCTTTCCCCTCACATCAAGCCATAAAAACGAATTATAGTTTCATCTTCCTATTCCCCTAATCTATACACATGTTTTGTAAGTGTTTCAGACTAACCCAGTTTAACATGCAACGTTGGCGGTGCTTTTAATGTCTGCTTATGCCACTCTTGTTCCTTCTCTGTTCTCTCGGTATGTCGGTAGGAAATGTGTCCCATTTGTGTGCCAGCACTAACCATTTACCGCGTTTCTGCGAATGTAATGTCTGATTTAAAATTATGTACACGTTACATTATAACCTGTATAATGGGTAAATCCAAAGGGACGGCCCAGATAAAGGTGGTCGAATAATGTGCAGCTGCACAGAAGTAGTAAGGTATTATATAGCAAGAACATGCCGGGCAGAGACATAAATAGAAGTCTTCTCTGTTTACAGCAGTAACAACCTGTCAGACTTACGGTACAGCTGGAGGATGACATTAATACCTTATCAATATGATGTAAATGGTACTGTATAATACACTCACTAATCGTGACACTTAACCACACTCTGCTCCGCAACCTCAGTCCCTCTGTTTCCTGATCAGTTGTACATTTAAAAACAACCATTTCCAGTTGTCCCTAACAATGATGGGAAAATGTTCCTAAATGCTGCAATGCAAACGGCCAATCGAGACCGTTCCTTCCGTGTTTAACAGTGCCATCATTGTGTACCAGCCTGGAATCTGTTTGTTTAATACTCGTGATGCTGCGATCCGGCTCTTGACACTGATGAAAGCTATTGTTGCTGGGAAGAAGGACGATCGTCTGCAGTGTCAACATGGCGGAGACAGGAACTAGGGAATGTGCTCACGTCTATCTGCAACTTGGCTAGTGACATTAATACTGATTTCATGTTATGTTAATACTGCCGGCAGTTGTGAACAAAAACTTCCCGTCCTCCTTCAGTCGTATCTCTTTTTGAGCGCAGTGAATGTAAATAAAGAAGTATAACACAAGTGTATTTAGTTACATATAAAGTGCTATTTATTAGTAGATGGTTGTAACCGTGTGTAATTTAATGTTCATGGGAGAAACGATGTCTGTTATACAAATGTAGGAAGCTCCAGTGGTTCCAAAGCGTAATGCCAAGACAATAATTATGTATCACGGGAAACTGACTAGTGAATGTGAATTAGAAACAAAACACCATATAGTATTGGACAAGGATGACGTTGGAGAAGGGAATGGGATTGCCACAGCTGCCTCCACCCCTGTCCTCCGATAATTTGAGGAAAAGATATTTGGTGGCCTTTGTATAAGGAAAGTGGCGGTAGCGTAGTGGCTAGACTGGCCTGCAGACCCGGTGGTCATGGTTACGAAACCGCGTCGGGGCGAATGTTTAAAATTGATCTGCTCCCCCAGGTGGAGGCATCCTAAATTGCGTATGTTCAGAAATATCTTGTGTAGTTAAGGCAACTGACTTGATACTTACCACATCGCCTACCGAGTGTCAGTTGGTCTGTTAAAGTATGGGACTTGTAGAAGGGTAATTTACTTGCTGCTTGACTACTATATTACCAGGCTTTGTGGAGACGTCATCGCTGTAGGCTTTGGGGAAAACAAGGTATACTGGAGAGAGGATCGACTTTATTGCATCGGATTGAACCTAGATCTCTCTCTCTCTCTCTCTCTTCTCTCTCTCCGTCTCTCTCTCATCTTCTCTCTCTCTCTCTCTCTGTGAGATGATGACTTAACCACTTCACCAAGGAACTAACCTCTATAATCTGTACTGAAAATGTGCACATTATCCACTATAATAATGCTTACTGTACTGTGACACATTTAGCCAGAAGGCGTTCAAATAGTCAGGCCTTCTTTGCGGCTCGTTTGTGATCAACACCACGCATGGAAAAGGGAGGGGGGGGGGGGGGGGGGGGGGGGGGGGGGGGTGGTGGGGGGTGGGGGGGGGGGGGGGGGGGGGGGGGGGGGGGGGGGGGGGGGGGGGGGGGGGGGGGGGGGGGGGGGGGGGGGGGGGGGGGGGGGGGGGGGGGGGGGGGGGGGGGGGGGGGGGGGAGAAGCTATCGACCAACGAAAGACGGCTTGTTTTCTTTTCTATGCAAATAAAGAGACTGTGTGGCTTCCGGCTGTGATTCTAAAACTCTCGGGTCGCCAGATATCGTTCCTGTGAGGGTTTTTTTTGTGAGTTTATAGAGAATTACAGAAGTTCCAATGAGTGAAGTTCTATAAAGTATATCTCTCTATAAAAGATACAGGTTAGTAACAGCAAGTAGTGTCTAGAGGTATTGATATTTATTCTCGCATAACCCTTGTAGAGAAACCATTCAGAATTTTGGCTCATCGAGTACCCCCACTGTGAGAAATTAGACCTAAGTTAAGTTCTACACATAATTATTTATTGATGATTTCTCTTCTAGGCCATATATAGAGATCTTGGCAGTTAGCCACAGTAACCAATGAAAGCAGTTCTCTCATCTTCCAGCTGACTGTGCTCTGGTCGCCAACCTCATGTTTGATCTCTTTAATATTATTTCAAGTGACGACAAGACACTTGGACAAATGATCACATTGACAATTGTACCATTGTAGTGAACATAACAACAACAACTGTATTTTACACTGGTTGAACAAGACAACATGAGAAGATCTTGACAACAGTTGGACAAACATTCACAAAGAATGATCACACCAACAGATTAGACAAGTCATACATCATGAAAGATACTTGACAACAACCACACAGAACTTTCACAATCTCTGTAACCAACCACAACAGTAGAGTAATCAGTCACCATGAAGATGCTTGACACCAGTTGGACAAGACAACCACAGAGACATATATCTCAAAACTGTTTTCTTACTACTAATCATTTATTAATGTTTCTGGACCAGGTGAAGACTCAGGCTTCATATAGTCAATCATCACTACTTCAAATTCTTAGTTAATATGTAATATATTGACATAATTATGAACCAATACAACACCCAATCCACCGAGACATTAATCTAAATAACCCTCCTCCTTCACTTCTCTACTCCATAAGTTATCCTACACCACACTTTAGACTTAAATCCTTTCTTCGACTGTTAATGATGGAAACACAAGATCAGTCATAAATTGGGGCAAGCATAGGGACGTTCTGCTCCACTGGTCTGTTTAATCCTTTTAGCACCTATGATGGTGTTGGACAGCTCAGGTTACAGTTCTCCCCATGATGGTTTTCCAATTCAGGCTATTCCCTGCTGTCACAATCTTGAAAGAAATTTTAAAGCTCTATCTTTTCACTGGTGAGTTCATGAAGTTGGCACTTAGGACTGTTCTTTTACTTTTCCAGTAGAGGAAGATCTAAAAAGAAACAATATGTCCCAGCATTCTTCTTTCTGTCTATCTCACCTAAATTTGACTGTTCATGAAGTTGACACTTAAGACTGTTCTTTTACTTTTCCAGTGGAGGAAGATCTAAAAAGAAACAATATGTCCTAGCTGTCTTTCTTCACAGTCTATCACTCCTAAGATTTCTGATGGACTTAACACCAATCCATTTTGAGAATTTGCTCTATAAATGAACTTCTGCTCCTTCAGCTTTCAGCCATTATTTATATTAAGCTGTGATAGGGTCAGCTCCAAGTGCACCTTTAATGTCCACTCTTAGCCAGTAGTGACATGCTGAAGACCAGGTGATCTCTCCTCTTAAGGTTTCTTCCTGAATTTATCTTGAAGATATAGCCTGAAGCTTTTACAAAATTGGAGAGTATCCCTGTCTTAGGCTTTTAAGAAAGACTTTTCTTCAGTGCCATCTGTATAGGCCAGAATTAGTGGATTCAGGCTCAATCCTTGCAACCTGTTGTTCATTTTGGTCTTTTTGGAGTCTGACTTTTCAGCTGGAGTTGAAGCTAGAGCTCAGGACTTCCCTGGAGTTGTCCTGGTAATTGAAAGGGCCTCCTCCATCTTCCTCATTCTCTGTTAATAAACAAAGGCACAACATGTGTTTTACATCTATTGAACCATTGTCACAGTTATACAGTACTATTACAGATTCAGAGAGGAATGGGAGGGGCAGGGGGAGTGTGATATTCGAACACCCGCCTCTCACTGATGATGAAGTGCAATTTTATTTGGGGGTTTGGGGTGATATCCTTTCTTCAGGTTCATCCCCAAAACCGTGAAGTCATAGGCACATACTCCTAATCAGAGGCAGCTTCACACAATTATCTTGTAAATTCTCACAATGAGTAGATCACAGGGACCGGTGTACCATAAGAACAGACAGTGTGATTAAGCACCAAGAAGTAGGCATTGTATGGCAGAAATCATGCACTAGAAATGCTTTCACATGTGGAATACACATAATGAAAGAAAACATGAATTTTCCCTTACAAATAGCATGAGCCTTCCCATGTATTCAGCTGACAAACACTGTAGGTTAATTTCTACAGTGCAATGCAGTCCTGCAAACATGGATTTGATAAGTGTCTTTACTTTTACAAATATGAGAAGTTAATTATATAATTACCATCTCATTCATTCAAACATTCTCAGCCATTATAAGGGAGAAATTACATGCAGTATATAGCATCACACATTCTGAAACAAAGCTGCCAAAGGTAACTCTCAAGAGCAAGGTACAGTTTGGTTAAGAATGGTCATGATAGGCACTCAACGAATGTTCAGAGCGCACAAAGGTTTTGCCATATGCATTGAGCGTGGTTTACAGTCATAAGCATATGCAAATCATCAAATCAGACAGACAATAGACATGGTAAGAATGTTTCACTGCGGTAGACATGACAGGTTTTGAGCGGCAGTTTTAGAGTCACTGTACCGAAGTCCTGTCTTCTTTCACATTTTCTCAAGAAAATACTCGGCCATTCGTCTCTCTCTCACTTCATCAGGTTTACACATAACATATTAAATGATTTAGGTACCTGATGTGCAGAGGACCACATCTTAAAGAATGCTTTTGGGCACATTTTACCACTGCATCTTGAACATGTCCTTACGGGATGGAATCAAGGCTTCGACTGGCGGGCTAATTATGTATTAAGGAGCGTTACCAGCCCAAGGGTTACCCAATCAAATTGAGACCCCACCATTCATCTACCCTCTCTCGATCTAGAATCTACGATTCTATTTTTAGTTAGGGTATCAATACGGCTTACTGTGGTTAACTTCTAAGTATTGAGAAATGTAAATGGACTGGGGATGCGAACGTCTGAAGACATCATGCCACACTGCCAAATGTTGCAAGTGGTTAAACGGTGTCGGGAGTGAACATGATTGAAAAGTTTTTAGACGGTGTCGAGAGCCAAGCTTTTCAGTTGCTTAAATGACGTTGACAGTGTTCAAGGCTGGTCATCAAATGTTCTAGTTCATGGGCTCGTCTGAAAACGTCTATACATCCCACTCCATAGATGGATGTCTTGTTGCACATCCTTTACATCACGTCGCAGTCAACCCCAGCGTGTTTGTGATTTCTTGGCAAGTTTACGTTCAGTGGTTTTTCATTGCTTACCGAGTGACCGACACTCGTACCATTGTATGAAAACTAGCACGAGAGTCTGATTCCAAATCTCCAGCACCTGTTTGAAACGCTGTATCCTGGATTACAGATTGCTTTCATAGCCCCTTAGCCACATCGACGGCTGGATGTCTTTTTCGGTTCTTTAATTCCGTGATTGCAGTGTGTGTGTGTGCGCGCGCGCGTACGTGCGTGTGTGTGTGTGTCGGAGGGAGGAGGGGGTGTTGAAGGGGATTGGGGGGGGGGGGGGGTTGCTGAAATTATTTGTTGCATTTCAATCCATTCAGCGCGTCATTGAAAATCGTTCGGCGTGCCACACTGGCACTCGTGCCGTAGGCTGCAGACGCCTGGTTTAATGTGTATTCTTAATCTTTTTTGTACATCTACTTCTGTGAATGCCGATCAATGCATGCGAATTGATTTGTCGTGCTTCAGAACCATAAAATGCGACTGAGCAGATTGACGGCATGGATATAATTTGTGGCTTTGGTGAAACAATAAATGCCAGGCCTGACGATCAAGTTATGTGTGTGGAGAGATTGCTGGAAGGATACGTTGTTTAACATTCCAGGAATAGGTTTGTCTCGCTTGTAATTAGGCCGACTGACGTCAGATCTATTGATCTGGTTCTTGGCATTGGAAAATATCCACCAGGACTTGTATGACAAATATTCCCGCGCGTACAGGGAGTCGCCATAGCTCTGTGGCTAGCATGGTAGTCATGTGTTCCCATCCACACCAATGCGACTTTTTGTTTTTAAGTCTCCACGGAAATTACATTTGTATTTTAACAATCTCGAAGCAGTGTAATGCTATAGGTCAGATGAGATAACCCCGTCACATTTTGTAGGTCTGAATGCACGGAAGATCAGACGGCCAATCGTTTCAATTTCGCAAGTGGCGAGCCCAGGCATCGAAACCGCGTTCAACTTTGTTCATATTACCAGCGCAGCAGCTATCAACTTCGCTAGCGCAACCGCACAGTCTGAAAAAGGTACCACGGCCTGCTGGCCACTTGTGGCCCGCCAGCTGTCAGAAAGTGGCACGCGAGGCCTCGTTATTTAATATAATATATTTTAATATTTTCAAAAATGTAATCGGAGCGCGCCGGCTTCCTAGCCCTTAGGTTAGCGACTTTTCTCCGTAATCTCGTATACTCTCGAAGGTAACGTGACGACGGTGAGAATCAGTGGTTCGAATCGCGTCGGTAACTTACCGAGCCGGTCGCTCAGAAAGCAATGGGAAACTACTGAACGTAATCTTGCCAAGAAATCAATCAGCTGAAAGATGCTGATGTTGACAGCGATGTCCTGTAAAGGATATGCAAAACATGGATGGAATCGGAGCGCCCCGTCTGCATGCTATAATTTACTCTGCTCGTGGTTGTTATGCTCAGATAGTATCGAATGCGCCTGTTCAGTTCGCAACGAAACGATATGAAGACACTGACTGCCTTTAAAATTTCAGAATTTTGTTGACGAAAGTTATAATTTTATAACGTTGTGGCCCGCTTAACTACCGAAAATAGTAAATATGGCCCTCTGCTTGAAAAGCTTGGGAACTACTGGTCTAGAGCGTTCTCGTGGTCGAATGCTTAGCCGTATCACGATACTCGGGTTGTACACTGTTCGCCACCCTGAAGGCACACACCCAGGCTTTCCCGGATCTGACCCTCACATACCTGTCCTACAACCTGCTCGTTGGTCTAGGGCTTTCTCGGAATTTTGTTTGTTTGTTTGTGCTCTCTCGCTGTGAACTCAAGCATAGTCCATATACACAATTTGTAGTAGTGGTGGACAAAATTCTGCGTGTGGATTAGATTTCCCTATTAACATTGTCCCTCGCCATCAGGAAAATCCACTCCGACTTCAGAGGTACTTGTAGTTGACGACCCAAAGTCAAGGACGACAGGTCAACATTTTAGTCCAGCTGTCTGGTGTAGGGGTTGAACCGATTACCTCATCAGCACACCGGATGTTTAATGAATGTGAAGCGCGAACGAGTAGACAGGCTGAAAAACATCTAATGGCATTGCAGATGTGGTGTCTAAGGAAAATGCGAAGAGTGCCATGCACAGACAGAAAATCCAATGACCAAATCCTACAAGAAGCCCCCCCCCCCCCCCCCCCCCAAAAAAAAAAGTCATAAACTGAGTAGAGAAATTAGATGCTGTCGGTGTCGTAAGTCTTCCTTACTTACTTTCGTGTTGTCCCTGGAGTGGGGGGAATCACACTACATTTTTATTACCCCAATATTATTGTCCTAGAGAAACCACTAGACTCCGTCCACAAAACTCCGTCGGTCTGCAAACACCTCTTTCTTACTCTCACTCACCCTTCTATCCTGCCCCCTCTCACTTTTCCCCAACATAACATATTCCACAACTCAAGCTTTAACAAATAAATACAAAAAAATTTATTAAACCAAGAGTATAGGTGTGAGAGGTGTGTGTGTGTGTAAAGGGTAGAATGTGTGTCGAATATTTCTATTGGGTGCGGACATAGACCAGGTAGCTGAAGAGCCCAGCCCTATCATCACAGAAAGGATCACACCATATCCTCATTCATTCCACGAGGACCTCACCCAGGTATGTGTCCATCCTGCTAGAGGTAGATTTCCACCGGTGGCTGTTTGATCACTCAAAAGAACTAGTCACAGTCCGACCCTAAATCCTGTCTGGATCACACAGTTAATATATGTCTAATTTGTTCTTATACTTATAACACCCTTGTCTTAAGCACAAGAATATACTGTTCTTTGAAATAAATGTACTTCCTGTTTCAAGTGTCTACTGTTCACAAGACCATTGTTATACTAACTTCCTAATCTGTTTATACTGATTTATTCCCATGTGTTGGGGAATAACTGTATCTCTTTGTTTGTTCACCTGTCGTGTAAAACATACTGCCCACTGGTCTTTTCCCAGGTGGTGTAAAAGAAATTCACTTTCTACTATTCTGTTCCCAAGTGATGTTTGAAACATTAATTTGACGATTGGTCTTCCTCCAAAATGGTGTGGAGAAAACAATTTCTTGTATTCTGTTAATGTGTGACGTTTGATAATCCCTCTTATACTTGTTTCCGTAAACCCTTTTTATCATGGGCTAAGTGCAAAAGATGTTGACCAACTGCCTGCACCAAGGTCTCCATTCTCAGTGACTTGAGTGACCTAAAGGAACCTGTCAACGAGAGAACAACACATTTGATGATAGTAACTGTCCCTGACCTCCATTGGGGGGGGGGGTGTTCGCCTCAC
>JACEFZ010009536.1:5000-20509 GCA_014155875.1 Cepaea nemoralis
CGTCTCGCCTTTCCTCTGAGCGTTGAGCGTCGGCCAGATCCCCTCGACTCAACAGATAAAAGACAAAGAACCCATGTTTACACTACGAGAAATATTGGGTATATGGGTCTAGTCCCATATTTTGACCCCTTCCGCTCCCGGTGCGTGTTGTGGTCAATATCACACCCAATGCCCAATGCTTTCCAGAACATCCTATGACACACAATTATGTTAGGTCGATCCAGAAGCGCGGGTCAATGAAACACAATCGTTGCGTCGAAGGGCATTGGAACACAAGACCACAGAGATGGCAGGGAAGCGAGCTAGCCACTGATCTACCGCTGTTCCTCACACTCAGTAGTAAAAGATTGTTCCATGATAGATACTGTCATCTGGGTATCAAGTGATAGACTTCCACATATTTTAAGCATCGAAATATGAAGTAAGATGGATAATTCCATTATTCGTCGCTTTTCCTACCCAGACACTTCCCATCCATTCATCATGTGCCATGCCGGTAAGCGTGGGCGGTCATGTTCTGCCATCTCACTCGATCACCAGAGTCGTGGATCAGCTCCGTGTTTCTGTCTCGACCATGCCACAAGGCCAAGCCATCCAGGTACTTGCTTCTAGGTCTTCCCCTTGGTCTGTTCCCCTCGATCTTACCAGTTGTCACCAAATTCTCCAAATAATTTCTTATAACATGCCCAAAAAATTGTGACTGTCTACGTCTAATGTCTCTAATCAGTTTACGATCTTCATTTAGACACTTCCCAGGTCTTAGAAAATAATCCTGGCTCGCCTGTGATCTGAACCAGGACCACTTTCGTGGGCGGAAAGCGCACTAACCACAAAGCCACCATGGTTCTCTCTCTCAAAATTAAGATATTGTAAGAGATGTTTTTCCTTCAACCAGTTGAGGTCTCGGTCGCCTTGTAGCCAACTTACTCAGTTACCAACTGTAGCCAGACTAGCATTGATTGCTATACAACCGACGTCAATACGTGAAATATCAACGAGGAGCTTGACAAAATATCAAACATATCTTCGTTTTTGTTTGTTCGCTAGCTCTTTGAATTCAAGCGTAGTCCATAAACGTGCTACTACTGCATTGGACTGATTAGCATCCCTTTTACGAGTGTCCCTTGCCATCACGTAAACCCTCTCCAACTTCTGAGGTACTTGTAATATACATCCCCAAGTCAAGGTTGATAAGTCAGCATTTTAGTCCAACTGATCAGTGTAGGGGTTAAACCCCATACCTCTGCATCAGTGCACCGACATTTAACAGTTAAGGCTTTAATCCATTAACTATCTGTATCTCATGTTTCATTTTGTAAACATCTTTTGAATAGCGCACTGCGCATAAATATAGGTCACGTTTCATCTGTTTACATCTCTCTATGAGTATCGATACAGTAACTACTGCATCCCTTGTTTATTTATCCGTAATAAACCGAAAGTAGTCTCTGAACTTTCTGGTGTTTGCGTCTTTTTTTTTTTTCCCTTGGAAGTCTTTGAATTTTTCTCAGAAGCCACACTCATGCTGCCATCAAGTGGTTCTGGGCTTGTATGCTTGATATTCCAATGGTAGATAACAGTGCTGGCTATATATTGCACTTTACAACGGTTTTTTCCGCACTGAAAATGATAGCTTTATTAAAAAAATTTATATATCTACATTATCGTAGTGATTAACACAGGGTCTCGATGGCGAAGTGGTCAAGTCGTCTGGCTAGGGCTTCTAAGGTTGTGGGTTCGATTCCGAGGCGCGTCCTTCGGTTCACGACTGCATTTTTCGGAGACTCCTGAGGGTTGTCGCTGGAGCTATGGAGTTCGTGTTTTGTGCGACGCTTTCCGCTATGAGGAAAGAGACTGAGCCATATGTGATAAAAACCCGGTGTAATGAAGTCGTCTTTTAAGCGACTTTTTTAAAGAAGTGATTAACAGGTCTTTTAATCGCGAAAATCATTACCATCAACATCACCATAACCACTATCAAGATCATCATCATCATCATCGCTATCACCAACGTCATCACCATCACTATCATCATCACCATCATCATAGCTATCATCACTACTATCACCATCACCACCACCACCACTCTCGCCATCACCATCACCATCATCGTCGTGCAATGCTTTCTCCGTATACAAGGTTCGTTGTTATGAGCCTCCAACTCTGTGTCTTATAGGTGCTCTCACTCAGATATCTTATATTCTATCTCTTGCTATTATCCGCCCAGGTGCGAGGTTACCTTCCGCTAGGACCCATGCCGCTCAATATTTCCCTGGGTCTCGGTAGCCTAGTAGTTAACCTACTCAGTTACCAGCTGTAGTCAGGATAGTACTGACTGCTGTAGAACGACGTCAACTGGGAATGAACGTGAAATATCAACGCGAAGCTTGACAAATTGTAAAACACATCTTCATTTGTTTGTTCACGTGCTCTTTTAATTCAAACAAATCTCGCGAGAAGAAGCTGTGTCTCTTTTATTTACAAAATGAATTGCTTACTGGCCTGTGTAAACATGAGCAACACAATACATGAATGTACCTTGTCGTATGTCATTGGTAAGGGGTTCTGGGGGTACACCGCAGTTAGTGGCAGAGTCTTGTTCTGTCAGGTTCTCGTCTTCTCTCTTGAAATGCCTTCGGGATCGACTCTCGTACACTGGATACCAAAGACTGCTCTGACAAACCAAACAAGGAATCATTTGTAAGTAAAGTACCTTTCTACACGACCTATTCACATTTAACATATGGCGGCTGACTCATATTTGTATAGATCAATCGGCACTCGATGATGGTATTGACAATACCAGGCCAGCCATATTTATTTTCCAAGACATTTTTTAATATTAATTTTAGAGTGGGTCTAACTGGAAATCCAGGACAATTTCAAAAATCCATGTGGATTCGAACCCATGGCCACCGGACCGGTAGACAAGCGTCTAGTCAATGAGCCATATCGCCGCTCCCAGCATCACTCGTGAATCAATGAAAATATGGGCAACCGTTATTCAGTGTGCGCCTGAAGTGATACAGTGAAATATAGCAGGCAATAAATTGTGAATCTACGACTACACAGTTCACACGTGCGTGTACCTGAAGTTCTATCAGTGACAAAGTACGTAATGTTTTCAGTGACAAAGTGTGTAATGTTTTTCTGTCTTAAGAGATTGCATCTATTCTTGATACATTAATTGCTTTATGCTTTTTATTCCTACAGTAAAATTATCTTTGCCTTTGAAGCGAATACACATTATTGTAACAATGAATAGAGTTTCATCTTCACAATAACAATTAATAACAAATAAAATAGCAAGTCCAGAAGCAGGAGTCTGCTGTGGGTATGTGATGTACAGGGACAACCATATTTTGTAGGCATGAGTGCATGGAGGAATTGGAGTCCGATCTTTGCCTCTTTTAGCGGACGACGAAGGCAGACGTCGAAACCTTGTCCGACATGGCTTATGAGATTATCAGCATAGTCCTACAGTGATTACGCTAACGAGCCAGCTACAGTTACAATCGCTGCAATTAATCTCCAACGTTAAAAGACGAATATCTATTGCTCTTCAAAAACTAAAACAACTGAATAAATTGTGGAGAGCCACAGACAGAACTACACAAATTAGATTTTTAAGAGCATGCATCTTTCCCATTGCAACATACGCTTGTGAAACCTGGACACTTACTAAACAAGCTGAACAGTGCATAAATGCCTTTGAATATAAATGTTATAGACGTGTTCTAAGAATATCTTAGATAAAGAAAAGAACAAATGCATCCATTCTTCAAGAGCTGAATATTGAAGAAAGTTGGCCATTAAAGACGATAAAACAAAGAAAATTGAAATATTTTGGTAACTTGAAACGTCACGGAAGTTTGGAGAGAACAATAATGGAGCTGTATATGCCTGATGGGTGCAGGATATGGCAGATGATCTCCAAATGGGTGTATCGGACGCGGGACTTCTTGCTTATGATCGAGAGCTTTTCCGGAAGGTTGTAATGGGAGCAAGCTTCTGCAAAGGACATGCTACTGAATGAATGAATGAATGAATGAATGAATGAATGAATGAATGAATGAATCTCCAACACGCGGCCCCTCCTAAAGGCTCTGTCAACCTCATGATGGTATCTCCACAATTGTTGTCTACAACTTTCGTGACTGCATTCGACATTTCCCTGTAACATAGTTTTTATCACTGTACATACACCTTTTAACGTAATTAAAATATTTGACTTCATCTCGCTGTACAACTTCAATCAACCCTCTTTTCATTTCTAGTTTCTCTAAGACTTCTCAATTTGTTTGATTTTGTTTCTATGAAATTATCATAATTATTTAGCAGATCGTAGAATGTCGCTCTCATCACGGCTCCCCGAAAGGATTCTCAAACTGTTCTTATTCGGCTACCATGTTAGTTTCTTGCGATGCATATTGTGACAGTTCCCCCTTGTTCACCACATCCACATGGCGGTGGGCCACGCCCTCAGCGTTTAGCAAACTTTCATGTTGCTATGGTAACTGTGTGCATTGCCCTGTGGTGTTCACGTTAGCAACAAAAATCCCCCCCCCCCCCCCTTTCCACAGAGGTGTCCACTTACCGCGGTGGAAACTAGATCCCCAGAGCTACATAAGCTACATCGTGGTGTGTTTCCCTCTAACGCGAGATGGTGCAGAAAGGATTTTCCTTCGACGAGTTTTGAGACTGATCGCATTTCTCAAATTCGTCAGTTCTTTTAGAAGGATTTCCGTGAAATATGATCAGCTTTTATATGATCATTTCCAGAATCTCATTTCTATGTTCTATTTTATTGTAAAGCATTCAGTAGACATCATTGTATATTATTCTAAATATTTCGGCCACGTTATAAGACATACTACTTTCATAAACACCATACAGGAGGGTAAGCTTGAAGGCAAGCGAGCAAGAGGTAGACAAAGGTACAAGTGGGAAGATAACATCAACGGATAGTCGAACAGCACTCTGACAGAATGTATAATCATGGTCAAAGACAGTGTTGGAGATCCATTGCAGCCAACCTTCAGTGTGGAGACGGCACCTGATTGATTAAGTGATTAGCAAACCTACATCAATGTTGAAGCAGTACAACCATCTGATGCCTATTCGCTCGTATTAATTTGTATAAAGGTAGTCTCATAGCAGATACTACCATTAAGGTGTAAAGTGATGGGCTTCACATATTATATAGAATGGCATGTGAGGTTGTGATGTTGAGACCACAAGTAGCCTGACTATTGTAGTCATGGCAGTAAGTAAAACAATAACATGGCTCGAGACACAGACATTCACTAGGGTCCTTAGCGACTCAATGAGCATGCTCAAGAGGATAGAGACGGGGTGGATCCGAAGAGAGTGGTTCCTGTCTCTGGAGCGGTCTCGGCTGGCAAAGATTAGTTTCATCGTCGTGCCAGGGCACGCGGGATCACAAGGAAATTAGCGGGCTGACAAGCTCGCAGGTATGGCTAATGTGGAGGGCGCACGCTCCATAGACCAGGCTGACATACTGAATGCACTACGAGAAGTAAGACTTTTGCGAGAACCAAGTGATGATTGCGAATCTACAACCATGGTCAGACTGCGATAACAGAAAATTAAAAGAGGGGTGGCCAAACAAGAACACTACGCAGGAAGCCAAAGAAGATTGATAAACCAGCACAGAACCGGTGTCGTTAGCCGCGATACACAGTGGGATTTACTGATCCGAGCACTTATGGACTGAATGGTTCGATGTGCAATGAGGATGATCTGTCGATTAACTAACTAACTATGTGAGGTAGAGTACAGTTCCCTTATTCGTCATCATTCCTTCCAACTTCAGTGATGCCGCGTTGACCCAAAACTGTAATGGTACGGGGAAAAAAACCGAAAATGTCCTGCCCCTGCAAGAGATTGAGCCCCCGGACTACCGCCTTGGCAGGCAGGCCCACAAACACTATCCACCACTGCTTCTACTTGCGTATTAACATTTTACAATAAATGGAAGTAATCTCGAAAGAAGAAGCGATGTATATTCAAGTGACTCATAGCTGTGGGTCATCACATTAAATGCAACCATGTCCAGAGGTAGGCAGGAGCCTGCTATGGGTCAGTGATATGATAGGGTCATGACATGTTGTAGGCCTGAATAGGCAGAGCACATTCATCATCATCATCATCATCACATGCCCTGCCATCTGGCGTAGTCGTTCATGTCTCTCCACATATCTCGGTCTTTGGTGTTCTAAATCAACTCTGCAGATGATATTCCTCCATGCCACCGTCTCAGTCCACCCAGCACCATTTCTATTGATGAGCCTCTGCTTCTCTTCTCCTTGGACTTTCCAGTCGTCACGATGTTCACCAATGTCTCTCTTCTCACGACAAAAGAAAGCTGTTTGTCTCTCTCTTATAGTTGTATATAATTTTCTAGTTTCATTAGCCTTTTTCATGCAATCGACATTCCAATATTCTTTACCACACAGCACAACAGTACTTTATTTCTTACAATCCATGACAGTGATTAATTGTATAAGATACTCTTCATTTTCTGAAATGCAGCGTTTGATTGCCATATTCTGTTCTTAAACTCTGCTGTGCACATTCCGTCTGATGTTATACATGCATAATTAGTTGTGTTAATAATTTATACTTCATAGCGTGACAGACCAGACGTTTACAGGCATGTGCCTATTCGAGAGACTTCCTCCAGCATTCACATGTCAGTCGTTGTCGCATGTAGTGCACGTTACATGTCATGCATGACGTCCACTAATTGCTGGGGAATTTAACTGTAAACATGTAGTGTACAGGAGACAGTCAGTTATTACACGCTGCATTTGTATTTACAAGTTTGGGAGAATACATCACCAATGTGTCTGCATGTATATAGGTATGCAGGCAGCAAGAATGATTGTATATATGTATGTGTGTCTGTCTATGTGTATATCTGTGTATATGTGTATCTGTTTGCCTTTCTACCTGCATGTATGCGTGTGTAGGTGCATGCGTGGGGGTACTTGCAGATGCTTACACTCTCGTTTCTCCACTACAATCGTACATTGATAACGCTATTTACACATCACCACTGCATTCACACAGTACTGTTATCATTACATCCAGTCGGTTCTCTTCTCTTTACATTCATATAAAAGTAGTTAAGTTTGGCGCGCAGCCACGTAGTTTTTTGATTGCGGTGTTCGCGGGTGATAGATGTTAGGTTTTTTTGCCGACTGAGGGGGAAATGGATGCGGCTTTTTAGGTGAAATTTTTTTTGGCGGGTTTCTGTAAAATTATGGTTGCCTGGTCTGGTGGGAACAGGGGTATATTTTGGTTGGTGGGTTGTTTCTGTGAAAGTAATTAAGGTAGTGTATGAATGTGGCGATGTATGAAGGGTTTGAAGGGAAAGTTATATATTTCGGTTAGAAAGGAACGGAGTATATGATCTGTTGCTATGCGTGGTGAGGGCGTGATGTATAAACTGCCAAGGGTATGACGGGTCGTCTTTATACTCGACGAAGCATGGGTAGAGGTGTAGATGGTTACTATCATCTGAACAGTGTGATAGTAGTGTCTAAGTGAAAGTAAAGGGTGGTATGTTCATAGTAGCTTATTCACTACCATCATTACATAGGAAATCTTATAAAGTAGATGTAATGGGTGTCATTTGGTGGTAAGGGGTGGGTACCAGGTATTAGTGGTAGATATAGGGGTGGTCATAAATGTAATAAGATAAGAGGTGTAGAGGGTCACTATCATCTGAACAAAAGTAAAGAGGGTTGATTATCATTAGGTGATAAGAAGTGTAGAGGGTCAGTATAATCTGAAAAAGTAAAGATGGTCGTAGGAGTCTGGGGCTCGAACCAGTGTTAGACTATTGATGAGGCTCAAGAAGTGGTCGCTTTTTATGAGTCTGGGAGTCGATCAGGTGTTAGACCAACAACTATTGGTGATGATCAAAGGTTGGTCACACATTGGTCAACCAGTGGTCAAGCAATGGTCAAGTGGGTCAAGTGAGGAAATTTTAGGGAAAAGTGATTGTAATGATATGGTGATGATTAAAGGGTGGTAAATTAGTGGTCAAGCAGTGGTCAAGCAGTGGTCAAGTGGGTCAAGTGAGAAAATTTAAGGGGAAAGTGGTTGTAATGATATGGTGATGATTAAAGGGTGGTAAATTAGTGGTCAAGTAGTGGTCAAGCAGTGGTCAAGTAGTGTTCAAGTGGTCGAGTGACCACTTAAATTGTAGAGGACGATGTGCCTGAGATTATGGTAGTGGTTAAAGTGATCGATGACGTGGTCAAGCAGTGGTCAACCAGTGGTCAAGTAGTCGAGTGACCACTTAAATTGTAGGGGAAAGTACGTATAGTGCAATGGTGGTGGGTAAAGTGAGAAGGAATCACTAGTAGTGATAATAGTACTACCCATATTAGCGACAAGAATATTAGCTGGTGCGTTATTAGAGATACAAGTCTCTTTTTTGTGGGGTGTGTAAAAATCATACAAAGAGGGTCATACAAACACACATACAAACACAAAGACAACCATACACAGACAACCCATACCATTACTACTGTCACATCAACAGATATACACATGTGCAGAGACAGCACAGACACACTCCTACCATTACTACTGTCATCACAAGTACACACAAGTACAGACACACTCACCCATAATCAATTACACAAATACACACCTACTACAAACTCAAAGACACAGTCGTACCATTACTACTGTCATCACAACTACACACAAATACAGACACACTCATCCATAATCAATTACACAAATACACACCTACTACAAACTCAAAGACACACAGCCATCTCCTACCATTACTACTGTCATCACAAGTACACACAAGTACAGACACACTCACCCATAATCAATTACACAAATACACACCTACTACAAACTAAAAGACACACACCCATACCATTACTACTGTCAGCACAAGTACACACAGACACACCGATACACACTTGATACACTTGTACATACAGACCTACAAGCACACAAAAACAAAGACACACCCAAACCATTACTACTGGTACCACAACCAGTACAGATACACTCACCCATAAACAAATCGTGTCCCTATAAGAATATCACAAACCACATACCCCATTTTGGTAAAGAACGCGGATGTCCGAGAAGCCCCTACGTCATCACCGCCATATGCAAAACTCATTAAGTGGTAGCATGAGTCATCGGTGTGTAGGGAAGCAGGCGGGCGGCGTGAGAATAGCTTGTCTTCAAAAACTGCCACGTCAGCTATGTCGTGTGCAGAACCAGTGTATAAAATAGACAGCGTCTCCTCACTCGCTCTACACCAGTTCGTGGTACACCAGTTCACGTGCTGACTTGGGTATCTACAGAGTTATTTGTGACACCTGCTGTTGTAAGCATTGTTCGTGTAGTAAGCAGATATTGTTCACGTACTGACTTGGCTAGCTACAGCAGTGAAACAGGTTGGTGTGAGCATTGTTCGTGTAGTAAGCAGATTTTGTTCACGTACTGACTTGGCTAGCTACAGCAGTGAAACAGGTTGGTGTGAGCATTGTTCGTGTAGTAAGCAGCTATTGTTCACGTACTGACTTGGCTAGCTACAGCAGTGAAACAGGTTGGTGTGAGCCTTATTCGTTTCGTCGGCATCTGATAAAACACTGAAACATATATTGTATACAACAGAACATTTTTTGCGGTTGTAAGAAAGAAAGAAAAAAAAAAAACGACAGTGTGACTTATGACCAGATTATCAATATGACCACCATATCTACTTTCACGTGTTCAGTGTGCGATAAAGACTTCCGTGATAAATATAACCTAAATCGCCATACTCGGACCATTCACGAGGGGAAAGACCAAATATATCCCTGTCAGTTATGTGGTAAGGTGTATAATACGAAGACTGGACTACAAAACCATAAACGAATACATCATCAACCGTATATGGATACATCAATTACTTCACCTACCTCTACAACGGCGACGATACCACCAATATCATCATCTCACCAGCTGAACACACCACCTGAATATGGTCAAAAGCCTCGTAGTCTAATGCAAGTACCAGACTGCTACCGATGCTCAGTATGCGACAAAACCTATTGTGATAAGTATACCCTTAAGCGTCACATTCGGACCATTCACACTGAGAAGCACCTGAAATACCCCTGTCAGTTATGTGATAAGGTGTATAATACGAACGATAGCCTACAAAAACACAAACGAATATGTCATCAGCCACGTATGAATACACCAAACACTACAATACCAGAGACGACAGCACCACCTGTATATTTACACCAGCCTCGTAGTCTAACGCAAGTACCAGTCTGCTACCGATGCTCAGTATGCGACAAAACCTATTGTGATAAGTATACCCTTAAGCGTCACATTCGGACCATTCACACTGAGAAGCACCTGAAATACCCCTGTCAGTTATGTGATAAGGTGTATAATACGAAAGATGGCCTACAAAAACACAAACGAATACATCATCACCCGTCTATGGATACATCAATTACTTCACCTACATCTTCAACAGCAGAGACGACACCACCTACAACCCCGACGACACCACCAACTGAAACCATCATAATTAACAGTCAAATACATCCAGACGAGAATATTCTTGAACAACTGGTAGAAGACGAAGCGACCATCTTAGCAGCCGGGGAACCTGAGACACTACACATCCTTCCATCGGATATTCAACAAACATATAGAGAAAATTGGGAAGCTATCAGGACACATCACAAGATTTACAAGTATTTATCGACATACACCTTCTTTATTAGCCCGGAGATACAAAAGCCTATCAACTGGACAGCTACGTTGTATAAGATTTTCAATGCTCAAATTAGTCGCTTTAAGATAAATTTTAGCTTTCATCTAGTGTTACGATATAGAGGAACACAAGATCTTAGATTCTATCATGCATCATTTAACAATTCTTCTGTTTTAGAAATTCCAGCGCTAATAAATAACAGACACGACTTTGACGCCTTCCTTACATCAGTACACGAAGATGACATTCATTCCTACGCCATGCAACAACGTACAGACACCAAATATACACTAGAGACAGTAGCTGGCATATGTTTTTACCTCTTTCATATGCCCGAGTACCCGATAGTTTGATGTCTAGGTGACATATCATCCCCCAACTACATTGTTTTATATTTTTGTCACTAACCATGTATGTCATTGATGTTTTCTTATATCACTAACATATTTTCATGAATAGCACACATATTTTGGTGATTAAATATTGAAACCAAGATTTTTGTTGATTTTCTTTAGTGGTTTTGTTTTCATGACGTTGTCTTGTCCCGAGAGACATCAACACTGACAGACAATGAAACAAAGACACATACTGAAATGTATTATGTATTTATTCAACTGATGCTTGCAACCAAGTATAGAAATTACGCCATCCACCTCCTAGTATCCAACGATGTAGCTTATCAGTCATATACATGCCTACAGATGTAGCGAAGCTTTCCTCCAGGTCCTGGACATTCACGTCTGTATTGTAAGAATTATTAACCAGATGCTTACCAAGCCGCATACCAAGTGTAAAAACCATCATTATTCTCCCATAGTTGATGACGTTATCGGCAAAGACTTCGTCAGCGATTGAAACAAAGACCGGGAAAACGTGTTCGGGCTTGATACAGACTTCTAGTCTCGTGAATAACACATCATGCTGGTTGGCTATCTGACGTACTAAGCGACACAACCTCGAGTTATTGGTCTTTGCGGGCTTGTAGGAACTAATAATAGTCAACGCCATACTTACCACCTCGGCGTGAACTTGTGTCAAGTCGACCATTGGTTGTGTCATTATTATACCAATAGCTACCAGAGACCCACTGGCGTGCAGTTGGTGGTCAAATGGTCTAATATTATCACCCGATGCGTTTATAAACACCAATGCGACTAGGTAGCCGGTTATTAATACTCATGGATCCTAGGTGGAAACATCCTTTTACGGCCTTGATTGCGGGTCCAACGGGGAGTGGTAAAACCGTCTTTGTCCAACGGTTCTTGGCCCATCTGCCAGCCATGGTAGACCCCCTGCCAGAGGAAATTATATGGTGCTATGGGGAATGGCAACCCATCTACGAAACTATGAAAGGTGTTCAATTTAATGAAGGTCTTTCCGGATGTGGAAAAATGGACAGGGGATAGACGGCGGTTAGTAGTCATAGACGATCTAATGTCTGAGACAGATGACAGAGTGACTAAATTATTTACTAAAGGCAGTCATCATCGCAACCTCAGTGTTATGTATATAGTACAGAACCTTTTTGGTAAGAATAAAGAACAAAGAACTATTAGTCTGAATTCGCACTACCTAGTGGTGTTTAGGAATCCTCGAGACGGGTCTCAGATTACCAATCTGGCCAAACAGATGTATCCAGGACGTGTGTCATATGTCCAAAAGAGTTTTAAAGACGCGACATCGGCTCCACACGGGTATTTGTTATTTGACCTGCGACAGGAAACACAGGATCAGCTCCGCTTACGAAGTCATATATTTCCCGACCAGCACCAAGTTGTCTACGTCCTCAAATAACATGTCTAACCGACTTAAACGTAACGAGGGTATGTTACGATTCTTGGGTCAGACCAACCCAGCCACTGTGAAGGCAGTAATGAAATCAGCTTCCCCGGATCTCGTCCAATCAATTTGCGAATGCTGTCACAACGTTTTAAAAGGTAATTTCCCCTGACGACCAGCTCAGAAGAAGCGTCTGCAACGGCACAAAGACAGTCTGAGAGCACTCACTCATAAGAAATTATCGCTCAAGAAAAGGAAAGAGATTATACAACAAGGTGGTTTCATAGGCGCCTTACTAGGCCCCATACTAATGTGTTGAAAAGCGTGGTGGGTTTGTAATGGCAAGAGATGATCTTGATCGATCCCCGGTTGCTAGAAAACCCTATGTACCACCCGACACACTAAATGATAGTCTACAGGATTTGGGATCGTCAGATGCAACAAGTCCTGGAAACAGAAGATCTACCACTTCGTGACAAAGCCAGAG
Source organism: Cepaea nemoralis (assembly GCA_014155875.1). Taxonomy (NCBI): domain Eukaryota; kingdom Metazoa; phylum Mollusca; class Gastropoda; order Stylommatophora; family Helicidae; genus Cepaea; species Cepaea nemoralis. Next base: position 18,053 of record JACEFZ010009536.1, read on the forward strand.
CGTATCAGCAAACATTACAGAGGTATCTGAATCGACTCGAACAGTACAGACACAAGCCTCTAGGACTAGTAGACCATCAAGGAACAAAAACCTGAAATCACCAGTGTACCGACACCAGTAGCCGAGACACCTCTTCAACCAACACCTCTTCAACCAACACCTATTCAACAGGCTCAAGTAGTCGAGCCCAAAACAGTCGAGACCACACCACATTACAAACTCAGGCGCAGCAAGAAGAAGACTAGGATACCTACCCCGAAGTGGCAAAAATGGCCGCCCAATTAAGAAAGTATTACTATGACCCTAAGAAACCGGGAGCCTATGGTGGAGCAGGCCGCCTTAAAAAGAAATACTAACCTGAAGAAATAGATAAATGGTTACGTCATCAGGATACCTACACGTTACATAAACCGATCCGTCGCCGCTTCCAGAGACGCCAGACCATAACCGGTGGTATATATCACCAATTTCAAGCCGACTTGATAGATATGAGACTATTACAAAGATACAACAATGGGATGTCGTACCTAGTGACTTGTATCGATGTGTTTAGTAAATATGCTTGGGCCATCCCGATCCAGAAGAAACGTTACAGAACACGTTACATAAACCGATCCGTCGCCGCTTCCAGAGACGCCAGACCATAACCGGTGGTATATATCACCAATTTCAAGCCGACTTGATAGATATGAGACTATTACAAAGATACAACAATGGGATGTCGTACCTAGTGACTTGTATCGATGTGTTTAGTAAATATGCTTGGGCCATCCCGATCCAGAAGAAAACAGGGAAAGCTCTGGTGGTGGCTATGAGTAAAATCTTTGGTGATAACCAACCGATAAATTTTCAGAGCGATAAAGGTTCGGAATTCGTTAATCGGACCTTCTTAAAATTTCTGAAAGATCGAAGTGTGCACTTCTTTACCACCGAGAATGAAGATGTGAAGGCAGCGATAGTGGAAAGGTTCAATCGAACCCTGAAAGAAAAAATGTGGCGTTATATCACAAAGACAAATACACTGCGCTACGTCGACGTGATAGATAAATTGATCCAGAACTACAATGGTTCGTATCACAGAAGTATTCGCATGGACCCTGTGCAAGTCAACTATAGTAATCAAGAAGAGGTGTGGAATAACTTGTATAAGCCGACATACGTATCGAAAAAAGTGCATGTTACACCTGGGGACCGAGTCAGACTGGCTCAACCCAAACAACCCTTTTAAAAAAGGGTATATGCCCTCGTGGACAGAAGATTGTTTACCGTCAGTCGCATAAACCAGACCGTCCAGTGACCTATGTGGTAAAAGACGATTCGGGACAGAACTACAGGGCTCGTTCTACAGAGAGAAATACAACTAGTTGGAGACAAGCAAGTGTATCGTATCGAAACAATCTTACAAGAAAGACCAGGAGAGGAGGTGGGAAAGAGTATTTAGTGAAGGGGGTTTGGTTATCCCCATTCATTCAATTGTTGGATAGCTGACACGCAACTAGCTAGTTATGGAGACTAGTGGTGTGACTGAAGATAGGGTGGAAACTATTGTGGTGCGCCCACAACCGACAGAGGGGAAAGAACATCAATCTGGTCATTCTTTGGACAACGTGTACCGAGGCCAGAGATTGTATTTCTGTGTCAAATGGTGGTTATATATACCGTAATTGCCGTGTCTTTGTTCAATCTGACTCAAGGAAGCGCAGACGCACCAGACGGCAAGTGTGGGTAGCTCTAATGAGTAGTTGTTTGGGCTATATTTCCTAATCCTAAATTAGAAAAAAAATGAGTTTCTACGTAATTTACCGAGCAATGCTGGACCAAAAGAATTTCCCAAAAACCAAACCGGTCACTTTTTTTTCAAATTGCCGCAGACGATTGATGTAACGACCCAATACGAAGGGGGCCCGGTCGGGTTCAGTTCCCCAATTCGTATTTTAATGGTTTGCCGGGAAAATTTGTTCAATACTTTTCCTCTAAAGGTATGGTATGGAACCTATAACCTTTTATGTCACCGGGCCGTTCGCAGCCCTGAAACTTTTACGAGGAATTGAAAAGTTGTGTTAGAAAACCCAACTAGACGAGAAATAAACATCAAATTCTGCTAGTACACCTTTAAAAAATCGGGATGAAAATATTTGAAAAGGGGCCCCCCGGGTAAAGTTAGTGACAGATTTAAGAATATTTGGGTTTTTTAAATCGACTCTATCAGACATAAGTCTTATTTTACGGAATATAGAAAGAGAGGTAGCGAAGTTAAAAAAATCTATGTCTATGATCTCGTGCCGCGAGACAAATTTGGGGAAAGTCATGTTTCCTTTTCTAAGGACTGTTTTCCCATATTGGGCCGACTGCACCTTCAGTGTTTCGTCTTTTTGTAAGCCCCATTAGTACCATTAGCGATCCTTCGAAACGGGGGAAAAACTTTTAAAAATGGAAAAAAAATTACAAAGGGGTAAA
>JACEFZ010009537.1:0-42633 GCA_014155875.1 Cepaea nemoralis
TGGGCTTTGCCCAAAGTCTTGCACATATTCCATTTCTCTTTAACTAATGCCGTGCAAATTGTGTCTTACAATCTATAGCCTGATCAAGGCCTATGGCATAGTAGTAGTAGTAGTAGTAGTAGTAGTAGTAGTAGTAGTAGTAGTAGTAGTAGTAGTGGTAGTAGTAGTAGTGGTAGTAGTAGTAGTGGTAGTAGTAGTAGTAGTAGTAGTGATAGTAGTAGTGGTAGTAGTAGTAGTGGTGGTAGTAGTAGTAGTAGTAGTAGTAGTAGTAGTAGTAGTGGTAGTGGTAGTAGTAGTAGTAGTAGTAGTAGTAGTAGTAGTAGTAGTAGTAGTAGTAGTAGTAGTAGTAGTAGTAGTGGTGGTGGTAGTGGTAGTAGTAGTAGTAGCTGTAGTAGTAGTAGTAGTAGTAGTAGTAGTAGTAGTAGTAGTAGTAGTAGTAGTAGTAGTAGTAGTAGTAGTAGTAGTAGTAGTAGTAGTAGTAGTAGTAGTAGTAGTAGTAGTAGTAGTAGTAGTAGTAGTAGTAGTAGCTGTAGTAGTAGTAAACTCCTTCCTGAACCAAATTCCGTGTAAATGACCAGACACACAAGTCCAACATAATACGTTTAATAAACTACAAACATTCTACAAGGAGACATAAGCTCCAGTGCTCAACTTTAATTTGGCCACATCACGACATTCGCCAGTAGATCCCACAGAAGGACCCGAGGAGTACAAACACGGAACTGGCAAGACTATCTTTCATCTATCCAGTCTTTGATCTAGATAGTTGCCCATCCGGTCTCCAGCCAGTCCGGGGCTTTCTGGGTTGTTCCTATATTGTTGCAAGTTCAAACTTCAGTCAGGCACGCACGTTTTGTATCGTAGGCATTTACGCCAGGGAGCTTCTTTCAGTGGTTGAAATGGGTTCGAACATGCAAATCTGTCATTCCAAGTCTAGGGTATACTCAACATCCAGTGCCTTGCCGGCTGGCGTGGCCGATCATGCCTCTCGACAAATTACGATCTCCGACGTCATGGATCAATTCGTGTGTTGACTCTCTTCCGTGCCATGACACAAGACTGTCAAGAATCTTCTCACGCTGTCTTCCTCTATCTCTCTTTCCGCAAAACTTTCCGGTTGTCACAACATGTTCCAGTTTTTGTCTTCTCATAATGTGACCAAAACACGATGAATGCCTCTTTCTGATGTTTGTGATAAGTTGTGTTTGTGACTCAGCTTCCCTTTAAACGTCCTGATTGCTCATTTTGGTTGTCCGATTAATTTTGAGCATTCTTTCTATAAAACCACAACTCCAAGGCTTCCAGGGATTTTTTCCCCTCCTGTTTACTAATTATCCAAGATTCACAGCCTTAAATTAAAATTGGTGAACTCTTTTTCTAACTTTCAAGGACAATATCTTATTATGTATTGTAAACTATATTATTATTGTATACCGCGGACAGACAAAAAAACAACCAATAAGCAACTACGACAAGAAACAAATTAAACCCGTAAATTGATTAGAGCTATTAAACGTAGACATTTACGATTATTTGGGCACGTTAAGAGAAGAAATAAACTAGAGAACTGGTGACAACTGGCAAGATTGGGGTTGTGGGAGGGGGGGGGAATGAGGGGAGGGGAGAACAAGGGGAAGGCAAAGAGGTAAATATCTAGATTTGAATAATGAAGACACAACCAATAGATTGCACGATTTATTGCCTGGATTATTTCAATGCATCTCGTCAGGTACATACTGCACATAATAGTAAAATAGCTAGATAAAATATACACGTGTTCGCACAGTAATGTCAATCGTCTACCATGGTAATTTTAAACTGACTATCATGTCTTTCCAGTGACGTGCAGAGGTTCTTGGTGCCCGGAGCCAACCCCTTGATTGGATGCCCCTAAATTGTTCTTTACCTCATCCATTCCTCCTCCCCTCCGACTGCACTGTGCTGCCCCCTCTCCCTAACTGGATGCCCCCCCCCTCCCGGCTGGATGCCCGGCCGTCGCACCCCCCGCACCCCCCCCCCCCCCCCCCTCTGCACGACACTGTGTCTTTCTGTTTGCACAAAGCTGGCCTATGTAGATTAGTCATGATGACTATTTTGTGTATTAAACAACACGCGAAATTCACTGTCTCTAACAATCACATGACCGGTTTCCAAAGCGTGCCAGGCAATCGAGGACGCAGGAAGTTCGTGGTGTGTCGGTCTTGCCGAGCGAAATATGTCAAGCAATGAATCATGCAATCTATTCTTTGTGTCTTCGTTATTCAAATTCACTACGGGAAAACATTGTTTTGATTTTCTGAAATATGTGGATGATTTGGCCGCATGGCATAATCTAGGCAAAAATACAGAGCTGCTCCGTGATCGAGTTAAATTGCGAAACATGAACGCACACGCTTATCGACATGGCACGTGATGATGATTATTATTGTCGCCGTCTGTGGCTTGCGGGCAGTGAATGCAGCTTCACAGTCACGACATACCGGGCTCGAAGTCAATCTAGGCCATTTAGGAGCAAATGTTTTGTTTGGATGTTTACTATGGTATTTTTGTGGCCCCTCTGCCGTGTGTCCACCTTGACGAGGTAGAGGGTCTTGAGCGTTCCAGTGACCCAAAAAGCTATGCCGACGGTAGCACAGCTACTGGTAGGAGTCACCCATGTCGGACAGGTCAAGGGCGAAGAACCAGGCGAAGAGACACACAAACCTGCTGCCTTGTGGGTAGACTGGGAACAGTCAAAGGCTAGGGAAAACACCCCAAAAAATGCTTGTCGAAATCGGATGTACTGAGCCACAGGCTTGACAAAGCAATGCAACGTAACTTAATTCATGATGTCACAAATTAATATTAATCGTTATGGTGCTAATCCAATGAAGTCCCATCAGGCGGTGATAGTGCCGGGCCCCCTGCCTCGAGGGGGTCCACCCATGACTACTGGTGGTCACCTTCCCGTGTGCTGTGGAGTCAAGGCACAGAGGAGTAGGTTAAGAGCTATTGACCAAACACCCCGGACACTCAACATAATACAGTGCAATGCCGAAGGAGTTTATAACAAGAAAGTCTCCCTAACATAGCGTCTTCATAAATATAGAATAAATGTGGCATGCATCCAAGAGACACACCTCAACGCCAATCACAAATTCTCAGTCAGAGGATATCAGGCTACACGTTTCGACCGCGAAGGACACAAAGGAGTCTAATACTTACACGAAATACAATACCTTGCAGCGAAGTATCTGTGATCTCTGACAACCAAACAGAAATTATAGGTGTTGATATAATGATAAAGGACATGAAAATAAGAATCTACAATCTGTATAGCCCAGCAGATAAGGACCTTACTCTCAAACATGAAAATAACTGACACAAACTGCATTATTGTTGGAGACTTTTAATAGCCGTTCAGAAAGATGGGGATACCCAGATACTGACAAAAGAGGAGATGAAGTGGAGGACTGGGAAATAGACTCAAATCTCCATCTACTCAACAAAGCGGATGACACACCGAGCTTCTACTCCAGAAGATGGTTTACCACTTCTACTCCAGGACTTAGCTTTCTGCACAGGAGACATCCTCCACAAAATCGATCGCCACTGTGCTTGACCAATTAGGAGGTAGTGACCACAGACCAATCAAGCTTGTAATGAATATGGAGTATGTTCCACAGGAGCAAAAGCCTTTGCCCCGCTGGAATTAAAAACGAGCAGATTGGGACAGATTTGCCACACTAACAGACAAATATTGTGAAAACATAAATACACGATATGGCAACATAAGCAAATGGTGGAAAGTCTAAACAGAGCAATAATACAGGCAGCCACTGAGTCTATTCCAAGAGGAGCGAGGAAAAATTACAAACCATACTGGACTGAAGAACTACAAATCTTGGAGGACAAAGTTGAAGATGCCAGAAAGACAGCAGAGAGAGAACAAACAATTGAAGCGAACATCTCTCTCAAAACCATCTCAGCAAAATATAAAAGAACAGTAAATCAAACAACAAGAGATTGTTGGAGGGAAAAAACAGAAAATCTGAACTTTGGCAGGGATAGAAACAAACTATGGAAACTAGTGAAAGCCATGAACAATGAAGGACCGAGAAACAAACAAATAACAATTAAACAAGGAAATGCCTTGCTTACAGGGGAAAAGGCTGCAATTGCACTAATGGAACAATATGCCAGTGCAAACCACATTGACATTACAACTGAAATCAAATCACATCAAATCAACTTTATTAGGGTCACAAATTGGGCGCGCTGGCCCGTCTTACATTCGGCCCTTCTAATCACTCGTCTTTCGTTCATCAAGAGCATTATACATTTACATAGGAAGAAAAATAAACATTGTGAAATGAATGTTGTAAACATAAACAAGGCAAATTACCATGTTATGAGGCCCATCTCCCACCTACCCATACATCACCCCACCCACACACACACACCCACCTACCCACACACACACCAAGGGACACATACATACCCCACCAACCGACCCATCCCCCACCCACACACTGCCCTCATCTGTTCCCCCCACCAAAACACACTCGCCACCCACAAACATTCCGCGACCAACCCACACATCCCACGCCCACCCACATACACATCCTAACCCACACATCCTCTCCCCACCCACACCTCAAACCACCCATCCCTCAGCCTCATCTCCATCGACCACATATTCCCCACCCACGCACACAGTCCCCCACCAACCCACACATCGCACATCCACTCACACATCCCCAAACCATACACACACATCCCCACCAACTGACATCTCCCTACCCCCCCACCTCCCTAACCACCCATACATCCCCAATCTACTCACACACACCCCACCACCCACACATACATCCTCCACCCACCCACACATGTCTTAACCCAATCCCCCACCCACCCACACATGCCTTAACCCAATCCCCACCACACAATCCACACAATCCCCCACCCGCACATCACATACATCCCCTACCACGCAATATTCCCAACCCATGCACCGCACACACAACTGAACAGAAGAAATCAATCAAAGATAAACAGATACATCATAGTAATACAGAGACAGCAGCAGAATATATGATGGCAAATATAACAATGGAAGAAATGGAACAGGCAATGAATACCCTAAAAAAGAAGAAATCACCAGGAAAGGATGGAATCACAAATGAAATGCTAATAGGACTAGGCACTAAGGCAAAACAGAAACTACTAGCAGTCCTAAATTACAGCTGGACGAGAGGGATAGTCCCACAGGCATGGAAGGAAGCTATACTAATACCAGTCCCAAAGAAAGGAAAAGACCTTTAAAAGCCAAGTAGCTATCGACCTATCAGTGTACTTAGCTGTGTAGGAAAATTAATGGAACGCATTATCAATGCAGGCTAACATGGCATCTGGAAGAAAACCAACTCTTAACACCACACCAAGCAGGATTAAGAAAGTACAGATCAACTGAAGATCAAATAACCTATATAGCCCAGGAAATATAGGATGCCTTCAAAGAGAAAAAGCACACACTAGCGGTCTGGATAGATTTAGAAAAAGCATTTGATAAAGTATCGAAGGAAGGACTGAAAGTAAAACTGCAAAAAATGCATGTTTGTGGGAAAATGTACAAATGGATCAGCCACTACATTGAGAACAGAACTGCCAGGACAAAAGTACAAGGACAAACCAGCAAAATGATGCTGTTGGAGCAAGGTGTCCCCAACGGAGGCGTTCTTTCACCAGCATTGTTCCTAGCATATATAAATGACATCACGGAAAATTTTCCAGCCAGAGTGCACACATCCTAATTTTCAGATAACGTAGCCATATGGATATCTGAAGAATATACTAGCACCGTTAACAGCAGAATACAGCAAGCCTTATTAACGCTAGAGGACTGGTCAAAATCATGGCTAGTGAAGATAAGTGAGGAGAAAACAACATGCACAGTGTTCTCCCTCTCAAATAAAACTCAGCAAACTAAGCTGGTATTGAATGGAAAAATATTGCGCCATGAAGAAAATCCAAACTATCTAGGAGTCACCTTTGATCGTCGCCAGTCCTGGAAGACACAGGTTGAGAAAAATCGGACAAGAGCAAGGCAAAGAATGGCAATCATGAAAACGCTTACTGGTACAACGTGGGGAGCAGATGAGAAAGTTCTCAAGAAGTTATATACTGGATGGGTGAGGTCAGTACTGGAATATGGCATTGCAGCTTGGGCAACAGCAGCTAAGTCAAACTTTAACAAAATAAGTAGAGTCCAAAATCAAGGAATGCGAATCATAACTGGAAGCCTGAAGACGCCTATTAATGAACTAGAAAAGATCACTTGTTTACAACTGTGACGAAACGCCATGACAGCACCAGAATTATTATATCATTCTCTAAGTAAAAGAATAATTGTCCACCAGAAAATAATCTGAGTCCCCAACCAAGGAATAAGGAAAAACTAACAGAGATTGAAAACAAGAGAAAAATACATGTTGACCACGCACGCCCCATCATTTCTGTAATGCTAGGTCTGAGAAAGCTTCAGTACAGAGCTTCATAACAGAGAAAGTACAGATCAAACGTAAAACCCAGACATCACGGCACCAGTCGGCGGGCGCTATCAAAGGTTGAAAACTCGCTGTTTTCAGTACAAGGGAAGAGAAAGACGGCAAAGTGTGAAATCTGGGCTGGGGACGACGTTGATACACGGCGGTGCTACTCAGGGGAAAACCCGTGTGATCCAAAGACGGCAATATAATGCAGGCCTAACACCTTATCTAAAAGTCCAGACTTTGTGGAGCCGGGACAACGTCTGTAGTTGCCACCACAAAGGAGCAATTAGGACCAGATGCTTAACACCTCACTGCAATACGGCGGCAAAGTAGGAACACATGGCTGACACATTTTTGCCAGCAACCCAGGAAGGCTGGTGTTAACGCAGATTGGAATGTAATGACGCAACTGCATCGCCGCCAAAGCATGTTTCATTGTTTCAGGAATGAGGCGGGGCATCGGTCAATTTGACTGGCAGAAATAACTACAGTCCATGTGGAAAATAGGTGGAGTTAATTAATATGGGATATACTAATTAGCCAACGTGGAAACTAGCCAGGGATGAAGAGAATAAAACTATGAGCAGTGACAACAATCCTCAGAAGCATTCACAATAGCATTCCTAGGATACCTACTGGAGAAATATTAACATTTCGTTCTGTTGGACTTCTGTACGAAGTATTATGATGGAATTTTCTAGCTATAACCCATGTAATACCATTACTCTGATTAGTTTGTCTGCTAGTCTGAAGGCTTGTGTAGTTTCCTGTTTCTGCATATTCTCCCAAACTTTACACTGGTGGATTTTCTATGTTACTCAGTGTTCCAGTTTCTAGATTTACTATTTCACTGAGAACTACCTTCTTCTTTCATTCACCACTTGGTTGTCTGATTTGTTGTATGTGATAATTTGGAGAAATCCTTTATCCAAGCTACATGCGCGTGTGGCTTATGCATATACAGGAAATACATTTAGATTCATCCTGTATGATGTTAAACATTGGGGAGACCGACTACTTAGGAAAAATTCCTGAGAGCTACCAGTCTCTTGATAGCATCCAATTAACATTGATTATTTGGACCAACACTTTGAGTGCCTACCAAGATTGTGGTGAAACCACTTTGTTTGAGGAATGGCACCACTTCACCTTGTCTGCATGATGTCTGCATGAGGACAGACATGACTTAGGACATTCAATATCCCAGACAGATTCAGGGAAGGCAATTAATGTTCGACAGGGACTGTGCGACCAGTCCTTCCGACAAGACAGTATGAATGAATCAGAAAGGGAGAGAGTAAGTGAGGTGAACTTATATGGGAAACACTCCATTACATAAATGTATGTGATGATGTATGTTTTGAGCTATAGATGTTCTAAATGGTTTTATGAATATATACATATATATTTATTTATTTAGAACTGATATATGTTTATGTAACATGCCATCATATATCATCATACCATCATATATTATGACTTGAATGTATGTTTATATGAATGTATAGACATATGTGTTTGAGATGTGTAGACGTAGATACTACCCATCTCCGTTCGTTTCATTCCAGATCTCTTAGGAGCAATGGACAGTCAACAACCCATATCAGGAAGTGACTTAGCCTTGTTAGTTAGTCTAGTTGTCTTTCCTCTTGAGCCTAAGGCGGCGCATAGGGCAGAAGTCCTGTCTCTCCATGCTTGGCGGTTCGCTGCTACCTGTTGTAGATCTTGGATATTTACTTGGCTATTGAATGAGCCTTCTCTAATGATGGTTCTACGCAGGGTCTCTCTTGGTCTTCCCCGTTTTCTTTTCCCTACTGGTGACCATATGAGGGCTTGGTAGGGGAGTCTTGACTTGTCCATTCTGAGTACATGGCCGATGTAGTTCCAACGGCGTCTTCTTATGAAATTGGATACTGTATCTTGCTTAGTCTCTTGTCTTATTTGCGAATTGGTTCTGAAGTCTGTCCAGTGGATGTTTAGAAGTCTTCTAAGACATTTGTTCTCAAAATTGTCTAATTTTTTATCTAACGCTACCGTTGATTTTCAACTTTCACATCCATACGTTAACACTGGAATCACACAAGAGTTGAAGATTTTAAGTTTTGTGTGTTTGCTGAGTGTCTTTGACTTCCAGATGTTTGACAGTTTATTGAAGGCACTAGATGCCAGTGCGATTCTAGATGATATTTCTGGTGTTGAGTCCCCTGTAGATGTCATTTTACTTCCTAGGTATGTAAAGCTGTTGACTTTTTCAAGAACGTAGCTGTTCAATTTGGTGTCATCTGAACTGTTGGTAAGATCAATAGTCTTTGTTTTTGTGGTGTTAATTTGGAGACCAATTTGCCCTGAAACATTTTGGAGGTGGTTTATTTTCTCTTGGGCATCCGGGTGTGTTGAACTCAAAAGCACTATGTCGTCGGCAAAGTCCAGGTCTTCTAGAATTTTGTCAACCCAATGGATACCCATATTTGTGTTGTTTGTGCATTTGCGCATGACCCAGTCGATAGCTATTCCAAAAAGCATCGGTGATAAGACACAACCCTGTTTCACTCCTGTTTCGACTGAGAACCAGTCAGAGTTGCCTGTTTCTGTTCTTACGCAGCAACGTGTTTCTTTGTAGAAAGATTTTATGACGTTGGTATATTTGGTAGGAAAACCATAGATGTTAAGTAGATTCCAAAGTGAAGGACGGTGGTTACTGTCGAAGGCTTTTTGAAAGTCGACAAAGTTGGTGATTAATTTCGACTGGAATTCTACGGAGTCTTCAATGACTTAGCCTTGTGAAGGGACCAATTTGGACTCCTTCAATCTGACAGTGAACTGCGTCTCACTGGGGGAAGCATGACCTATGGGACCTCTTAAGTTACGTATACCATATTATAATCATCATCATCATCATCATCATATGATCATCAAGACTAGAAATAATAAACACAGTTGTTGTATTTTAAAACTCAATTTGTCCGTATAATTCTAAATGTTTATAAATGTTTGTGTAGCGTAATCAAGTACACACATTATATCTTTTAGTGGGGGTTCGAACACATTGTCCAGAAGGGGGAATATATGTCAGGGAGGTACCTTGCCTATGCAGTCATAAGTAACCAGATTACGTTGCATAACTTATCTCCTCCTTTCTCATTTCTGGTGATACCAAGTACAGCCAAATCTATATAGATATATTCTATCTTCAACGAGCCACTTCTTTGCTGTTTTCTTGAGTATCAGGGACGGTGTCTTAAATCAGCATAAAAGACACTAGTTCCATGTTTTCTCTCTGGGATCTGGGGTGGTAATTAGTCCCATCGGACAGAAGTAAGGCATCTCAAACTGCACCCAGAACTAAACCCCAGTAGGAGAAAATGATTTTGGCTGAGTGGTTGCCCACCCGGGAGCTACTTCAAGCCAGTTGGTGACAACAATCAATGCAGGATAGAAGAAATAGCAGAGCCCAGCAACAGAAAATTTTAGAAGATTGACAGACCACCCTTGTATAACAGGTTTGTTGTTTGTCCATCAAGAATGATGATGACCATTCATTTCATCCAGTGGGGTTGAAGGTATGGAGCCGTGGGTTCTAAGATGGCTGATAAGGCCTATTTTGGCTCGAAATGTTCTTTGACAATGTGGGCAGTGTTTTTTCTGTCCTGCCTTTTCTTCACAGCTCTTGCAGTCCTGGTTGCCTCACACATGACTGCACCTTTGCGTAATAATGCACGCCACACATTTCGGTCTCTGGCTGCAGCCTCCCAGGTGTCATGATGAATTCCGAAAGCATTTAGTGAAATTTTCAGAGTGTCTTTAAAGCGTTTCCTCTGGCTTCCATGGGAGCGTTTACCACAACGCAGTTCGCTGTAAAATATTCGTTTAGGGAGCCTGTGATCTGACATGCGAGTCAAGTGACCAGCCCAGCGAATCTGATTCTTCATCAGTATAGTGTGGATACTGGGTATGGACGCTCTTTCTAGGACTTCAGTGTCTGGTATCTTGTCTTGCCATTTAATCTTCAGTAGCCTCCTTACTCAGACTGTGTGGAAGTGGTTTAATTTCCTAGCGTGTCGCTGATAAACAGTCCAGGTTTCACAAGCATATAGCAGTGTGGATAATACAAATGCTTTGTAGACTTTTAGCTTTGTTTGCAGGCTTATTCCAGTTCTGTCCCATACATTCTTGTACAGTCTGCCAAAGGCCGCACTGGCCTTGGAGATTCTTGCATTCACTTCGTCATCAATTGTGGCAGATTGTGACACAGTGCTGCCAAGATAGGTGAATTTGTCCATGAACATTCACTTTGATATTCGGCACAGTGTGATTATTCCCTGGAGCTGGCTGGTACATAACTACAGTCTTCTCCAAGTTGATATTGAGCCTAAAGTTGTCACAGGCATGTGAGAAAGCTGAAACATTATGTTGCATGTCCGCCTCTGAGTTGGCGTATAGAGCGCAATCATCAGCAAACAGGAGCTCTCTGACGGTGCCGCTGTTAATTTTGGTCTTAGCTTTCAGCCTTCTGAGATTGAATAACTTTCCATCCATACGGTAGTTGATGTCTATTCCAACGTCGTCATTCTCGAAGGCATTCATCAACATGGCTGAAAACATGAGGCTGAACAGTGTTGGTGCCAGGACACATCCTTGCTTCACTCCATTGGTGACAGCAAAGGGTTCAGACAGTTCACCATTTTCCTGTACTCTTGCCTGCATGCCGTCATGAAATAGCCGCACTATTTGGACAAACTTTCGTGGACAGCCATATCTTGCAATAGTCCTTCTCTGCTGACTGTATCAAAAGCCTTGGTAAGGTCAATGAAAGTGGAGAACATTTCGCAGTTCTGTTCCTGACATTTCTCTTGCAGCTGCCTTGCAGCGAAAATCATGTCAACAGTTCCACGTTCTTTTCTGAAGCCACATTGACTCTCAGGAAGAAGACCTTGATCGAGATGGGCTGTGAGGCGATTGAGAAGAATTCTCGCGAGTATCTTCCCTGCAATTGAAAGCAAGGAGATGCCTCGGTGGTTGTCACAGGATTGGCGGTTTCCTTTACGTTTGTAAAGGTGGACTATTGACGAGTCCTTGAAATCTTGTGGCATGGTCTCGTTCACCCATATGTTTGTAAAGACTTGGTGAAGCTGCTTTGTTAGGACCGACCCACCTGCCTTGTATATCTCTGCTGGGATGGAGTCAGACCAGGTGCCTTGCCGCTGGAGAGTTGCTGGATGGTTTTGTTTACTTCCACTATGGTTGGCAGGTCATCAAGTGTCTCATTGGTGGGAATTTGAGGAAGGCAGTTGATGGTTTCATCATCGAAGAAGGAAGTTGCATTTAAGATTTTGCTGAAATGCTCTGCCCAGCGTTGAAGGATTTCTTTCTTATCGGTGAACAATGTTCCCCCATCTGCACTGAGGAGGGGAACTATGCCTGGTGATGTAGGACCATAGACCGCTTTCAGTGAGTCGTAGAAGTTTTTCATATCATGTCTGTCAGCAAAGCCCTGAATTTCATCAGCTTTGCTGCTCAGCCAGGAGTCCCGCATGTGCCGAAGTTTCTGCACTACTCTCTGAATGTTCTTGGAAGCATCTTTTGTTGATGTTGACTTTATAACAGGTTTAATGGTTTTGGAAAGGGAAGGCTGAAGCGTAGCAACTTTGTAGAAACTGCAAAACGAAAGATTAGGGCAGATCCTATACTTAACATATCAACAGTCAAACCCATTTACAATGCACACAAGTTCCCAGCTGGAGACAGCAGCAACTGCCTGAGATGATAGAAAACATTCCTGGTATTGAGAAAAAGAACGCGCAGAATGAAACCGAAAGAAGAAAAATAACTCTAAACTACATAAAAGCCAAGCAGCAATTGGACCCATGCATATACAGATGGATCAGTCAAAAATTCAGTAGAGAATGGAGGAGGAGGAATTCTCCTAAATTTAAAAAATGGAATGGGAAAAAAAAAGTCAGTGGCAACTGGAAAAGTTTCAAGTAACTTCAAAGAGGAGGTAGAGGCTTTGAAAACTGCAGCAGAAATGCTCTTGATGGAGGAAAATAAGGAAAAGCAAATAGCTATCTTCACAGATGCAAAGTCAGCTGTCTCAATACTGAAGAGCAAAAACCGCACAGAACTAGCTGACCAAAGAGCAGCACTCCATGGTCTATGCCAGAAATCCAAAAAAGTTGTAATACAGTGGATCCCATCACATTGCAGTATACCTGGAAATGAAGAGGCTGACAGACTAGCAAAAGAGGGCGGACGACAACCACAGCCTGACATAGCCATAACCTATGAGGCAAAGAGGTTTATAAAAAGCACTTATAAAACCAAATGGGAATCAGAGCATCCAGGCCACCAGAAAGATGATGCATATTACAAACTCGACCGAAGAGAACAAGTAGCAATCTTCAGACTCCGCACAGGACATAACAGGCTGAAACACCACCTGTTCAATAAACTAAAGATAGGAGATACCGATGAATGTGATTGTGAAACTGGTAAAATGACAGCTAAACATTTGCTGCAGGAGTGCCCAATATATGCAGAACAGAGAAAGATATTTTGGCCCACACCTGCTTCATTTGAGGACAAGCTTTATGGAGATATCAACAAGCTCAAGTTGACTGCAGCTTAATTTAACTACATTCAGCTTGACACCTGAAGGTGCATGAAGAAGTATTTAGACTGCCACACTTCATACCAAAGGTGTGTCTGTTACAAAAGCAAATCCATTACGTGGAAAGTCCGAATCGAAAGCTCACTGTGTGGATGTCATCTACAGACTGCATTCTTCTGGTTTCCGGAGGAACAGCCTATGGTGAAAGGAAGGCCCATTATACGGAAGGGAGGCTAAGCAGTCATGTGCAGGACGTAACGATTCCTTTGGGTGAGCCCAGTACCTGAGCGCTGTGTGTCGGCTATGCAATTATGGAAGCCTCCTTGGATGGCGGGGAATGCCCATGATCTGCCCCTGCCTTCCCTTGAGGGCTGACCAGGATGTCTTTGGCTGTTCTAAATGGGCCAGCTGGGATGGGGGATAACACCACAACAGTGAGATTGAAACGTCCTAAGAAACCCCCGAGAAGGTTAAAACGGTCAACAAATATCCCCTCAGAAATCGGATGTGACGGCCTAACGGCGCAAGAACGCAACTCTGCTGTAAACAGGCACAACGCAATCACGTCCGAAAAAAAAACTCTGGACGAACGCACAAGGAGAAGAAGTATTTTTGTGGGGGGACACTTGCTCGCTTTGAACTCAAGCGTAGTCCATACATATTACGTCTAGTAGTGCTGGACTAAATTTTGCGTGTGGATTAGCTTTACCTATTAACAGTGTCTCTCGCCATCAGAAGAACCAACTCCGACTTCAGAGGTACTTGTAATTAATGTCCCCAAGTTAAGGATTGCCCAAACTACAACATATCCAGGCGAACCTTCTGGCCTAGAGAGACAACAGTGGAAGATAAACTCTATGGACCGCTGAATGAACTAAAAAAGACTGTTTGATTCATACAAGAGACAACATTGCAGTTATAAGCATATTTCAGGCGAACGAAAGAAGAAGAAGAAGAAGTTAAGGACGATAGGTCAACATGCTAGTGCATGGGTTGAACATGTCAAGTGTATGGGTTGAACCCTTAACCTCTGCATCAGCACACCGGATGTTTAAAAAAACGCGTTCTTACCCATTCGGTCATGCTGACCTACTACTATGGTACGAGCGTCGGTTGTTCAGAAAGCCGGCAAACTCATTCATTCATTCAGTGGCATGTCCTTTGCAGAACCTCGCTCCCATAACAACCTTCCCGATAACCTCTCGATCATAAGCAAGATGTCCCGCGTTTGATACACGAATCTGGAAATCATCCGCCACATCCTGCACCCATCTTCTCTTTGGCCTTCCTCTTCCTCTCTTCCCAGACATATACGCCTCCATTATTTTACTCTCCAAACTTTCACGACGTTTTAAGTGACCAATATATTTCAATTTTCTTTGTTTTATTGTCTTTAATAGCCAACCTTCTTCAATATTCAGCTCTTGAAGTATGGATGCATTTGTTCTTTTCTTTACCCAAGATATTCTTAGAACTTGTCTATAACATTTATATTCAAAGTCATTTATGCGCTGCTCAGCTTGTTTTCTGAGTGTCCAGGTCTCACCGGTGTATGTTGCAATGGGAAAGATGCATGCTCTTAAGGATCTAATTTTTGTAGTTCTGTCTGTCCCATTCCATATTTTATTCAGTTGTTTTAGTCTTTGAAGAGCAATTGATAGTCGTCGTTTAATTTCTTTGATTGTGTCACCGTTGCTGGTAATCAATGTTCAAGATATTCAACATTTTCCACCACCTCCAATTTTTCCTCTCATCTCATCATATTTCGTGAAAGTGCCCGATTATGGGCTTCATATATCGATATTCCCATGGACTCTGCTATTCCCTCCGTCCAACGTTTACGTGGTCGGCCACTTCCTCTGTTTCCATCTGTTCTGTACATCATTGCTTGTTGTGGCATGCTGTTGACTGGTAACCTACTTGCATGGCCAAACCATTTGACTTGCTGCTTTCTAATAAAATCTAGTGCTGCTTTAACCCCCACTTTAGTCCTGATTTCTTCATTTCTGATCTTATCTCTTCTTGATACGTTGAGTATTCTTCTCAGGAACCTCATTTCTGTTGTTGTGATTTTTCTTTTCTCTTTTTCTGTCATTGTCCAGGTTTGGCATTGGTAGCATAGAGTTGGTAGGAAGATTGTGTTGTAAAGTGCTTTCTTAGTAGTTATTGATACATGTTTGTTCTTTAGTATTGGTGCCATTTGTCCAATGAGTTGATTTGCCTTATTGCACCTATTATCGATCTCGTCTTCTGATCTGCCATTTGATGATATTATACTTCCTAGGTACTTAAAACTCTTCACTTGTTTCAAGGGATGTTCGTTTAGGTGAATTGTTGTTGTTTGTTCTTCTTTAGTTATAGTCATTACCTCTGTTTTCCGTGTGCTAATTTTCATGTTATGTTCCCTACACATTTCGTTTAGACTATTCATGTAGGTCTTGTAATTCAGCTTCTGATTTTGCAATTAGTGCTTGGTCGTCCGCAAACAGGAGTTCTCTAATGGTTATATTTGCAGATGGTTCTTCTTCTGTGTTTTCGTCATGTGGTATTCTTGCTGTCTCTGCTTGGCTGGTTTCTTTACATATGTTGTCTATATATGTTATGAACAAGAGAGGGGACAGGACACAACCTTGTCGTACTCCAGATCTTATGGTAAAGGGTTCTGAGTGTCCTCCAGTTGCTCTCACTATGCATTCACTGTTGTTGTATAAACTTCTATATAGGTTTGTTAGATGTGTACTCACATCATATCGTTTTTTATAAGTTTTTTTTTCTATCATTTTTCCTCATTAACATATATTTATTTCTCCATAGTGGTTATATCTGTATGAATTATCTTTGTTTTTGCTATGTTAAGATATAAGTTGTGATTTTCACTATTCAATTGGGTTGAGTCTAGTAGGTTTTCTATACCAGTCTGTGTTGTGGATAGCAATACTGTATCATCAGCATACCGAATCTCTGGTATGTCATGACCACCGATATTTAGGGCATCATATAGCTCCCTGTTTATATCATCTCTTACATTTCTCATTATATTTTCGGCGTACAGGTTAAACAAATAGGGGGGCAGCACACATCCTTGACAGACTTCTTGCTTGATGTCAAACCAGTCTGGTGTCTCGCCATCTATTCTAACCGCTGCTTGTTGGTCTAGATAAAGCATTCTTATGAGTTGTATAACATGTGGTGGAAAGCCCATTTTCCTCATGATTTCCCAAAGTTTCTGATGTTGTACACAGTCAAATGCCTTTGAATAATCCACAAAAGATGAGAATAGGTTTACATTAAATTCTCTGTTCTTCTCTATTACTAAACGCATATTAAGAATGTGATCTCTTGTTCCTCTTCCTTGTCTAAATCCAGCTTGAAGCACGTTAATTTCTTCCTCCATTTTCTTACGAAGTCTTCCCATTATGATTTTTAGTAGAATTTTACTTGCATGACTGATCAGGGCAACAGTTCTATAGTTGGTGCATAATTTCAGTTTGCCCTTTTTTGGCATTGGAATGAAGATAGTTCGGCAAACTACCGAACCTAAAAACTCACAAATAGTCAATAAATGCTGAAGTTGAATGAAACGTCCTGCGGAGGAGGTAATTTTAGAATATGTATTATTGCTTTTATTATAATTATCATAACAATCACTATCATCACTATTATCATTATCTCCAAGATCAGTAAGGGCTGTTCGCGTCAGCGCTGACTAGCAGCCCCGGTTCCTGTTTTTATACAACCATGGCGAGGTCTCCTTCAAAGAAATACAGTAACATATTTATGTTTCAAATTTACTCTATTTAATATTGATGTGTTGTGTTTCTATCTAAATGATATCTAACGCAGCGCAATGACCCATACGTAAAAATAGCAAACAGGACAGTAATTATTATTATTTTTATTTTGCGCTCTTTCGCTGTGAACTGAAACGTAGTCCACACACGTGCTATAAGGTGTATTTTTAATGACTGCAGTGTTTGAAAATATTGCCTGTGTAACTTTTCTTTGAGTTTTAATCAGTATTCCTCGTGACAAACCAGTCATGCAGGCCCTAGATAGCATCAGCAGCAGAACAAACAAAAGGTTACTTGTTTCTTCGTTCGTCCGAAATGTTGGTTTTGGGCGTAACTGTGTTGTGTCATAAAGTTAGATTGCCAGCTAACAGTATAACTCTACAAGGAATAATGTACAGACCAGGCGAAGCAGAGGAAGAGACCGGCCACGTAAAAGAAAGATGGAGGGAATTACAGAGACCTCGATATATGAAGCCCATACGCGGGCACTCTCACGCTGTCTATGCTTCACCTCGACACCGCAAGGTATAAGAGGACACCTGCTGAGATGAGATGTGTTGTGCATGCTTACAGCAGAGCTGCGATAATTGTGCCTTTCGGCCGACACATTCCGCCTATTCAGGCATTTCTTCTTCTTCTTCTTCTTTTCGTTCATCCGGAGTGTTTTTTCAGATGTGATTGCGGTGTGTCTGTTATGCGCCCTTGGGCCGAAACCCGTAGGCCAACACATCCGACTACAGCGTGCTTTTTTGACCAGGTAGCATTCCTGGGAGACTCTCACTTTTGTGGTGCCATCTACAACCCAGCTGGCCAAGTTGGAACGGTCGAAGGCAACGGTCATCCCTCAAAGGAAGGCAGGGACAGTCCATAGCATTTTCCGCCATCCAAGGTTGCTTCCATAGTTGCAGGGCCGACACATAGCGCCCTGGTGCTGGGCTCACCGAGGGAATCGTCACGCTGCTCATGGCTGCTTTAAATCCTCACTTCAATATATTGGTCATTTCGTTTGCCCCGGGCCATTCCCGCACAAACCAGACAGGTTTGCAGACGGTATCCACTCAGCGAGTTTTCGGACATGTGCTTGTCGTTGCGCCCGTCAGAGCTGTTCCAGGCACGACAGACATTCGGAAAACTACCTAGTCAGAGCTGTTCCGAACAAGAGCGGCATTCGGAAACTAGGTAGTCAGAGCTGTTCCTAGCACGAGAGACATTCGGACGAGACATTTCACTCGGACGTAATTGCGTAGTGTCAATTTTTAGTTTGCCACCCGTAGGACGACACTTCCGACTTCCGGCGGGCATTTTTTAATGAGGTTAGCCTTCCTCTGGTTTCGAGGCACGTTAGACTGTTGTGATGTCGCCCTCATCTCAGCTGGTCAAGATAGAACGATCAACGACATCGCGGTCGGCCCTCAAGGGAAGGCAGGGGCAGACCATGGGCATTCCCTCGCTATCCAAGGAGGCTTCCATAATTGCAGAGCCGGCACATATTGCTCTGAGACTGGGCTGACCCGAGGAGTTGCCACGTCCTGCTCATGGCTGCTTTAGTTCCTCACTTCCATGTGTTGGGCATCTCGCTTGCCACTGGTCGCTCAAGCACACACCAGGAGCGGTCAGACTGCGAGCGACATCCACTCGGTAATCTTTTGCTTTTGACTTCAGACCACGCAATAGGTTCGCTCGCCGTGCGTTCCATTTCGCGTCATTGAGACGTTCTTCCACTTTTGTCTACACTCTCTATGAGTTAGATACAGACAGTTTTCGTAACCATTTCCTTCGACTGGGGCACTTTTCTGACTTTTTGTACTCGCTCACGAGGTAGGCTACATGTGCTGCCGGCTCAGCACCTTACCTTCGTGCAGCACTGAACGAGAAACGGCCAGGCCCTCTCATCCGGGAATCCCTCATATCCCCCAGCTGAGAGCCTTCGAACATGTATCAGACCTGAGCATGTAGCTTGCTTAGTATCTCGCCCCTATTTTTCGGTAGGTGGGTATCGGCCCGGCTCTCAGATCCGAGGGTTTGTGGCTGCCACAGCCCTCGACAGGGAGCCTTAAGAGTTTTGTCCGGACCAAGAACTTCTGCCTTCGTGCACCTGATTTAAATTTTTGACTGCTATCCTCAGTCTACCTGCAGAGCAGCAGGTTGTGTCTCTCTTAGTCTGGTCCCTATCCCATAAGCTGTCCGATATGTAGTTTTTCATCCATCGGCAAGCAAATGGGGTCGATGGGACACGCAAGCTCCCCCACCACGGCAAGGTGGAGACACATCGGGAGAGATTCAGGCATTTGTTGACCGGTTTAACCTGCCCCGGCAAAAGGTTACATAAAGCAGCAAACCGCTTCACGTGTACTTTGCTACAGCAAAGCTTCATCTCCAAGTGCCGCCATTTCCTCTGATATTCTCTTCGGCTTCCATATTTCTCATTGTTCCAATGCAGATTGTCGTGAACTTCAGAGAACAATGCTGATTTACCTTTATGGGGATGTCATTTGCTGAAGTACATAAGTGCGTTGAGGTTGGTTAATTCTCAATGGATACCTCATTTTTTTTGTGTGTCTTGTCTTTTTTGCTGCATTAGTCGTCTCAGGTTTATATACATTTGTAATAGGTTCTCATGGATATAAAATAGCTGAGGAAATACCCCCAGTTGTTAGACATTTATAAAACAAAAAAGAAATTGTAATCTACAAATCTGCACTACGATTTTGCATTTCAGCATCAACAGAAGAATAGCGATCTGTTGGATGTTCCCGCAGGCATGCCGGTGTAGTGGGGAACGAGCAGCCGGCCAGTTTGGCTGCACCACGTGGCGGGGTATTAGTGCATGATAGGGCAAAGTTTGTGAGGCCCTTTGGGATCGTGTGCATGTGCAGAAGAACAGATAAACAATCACGGCTCGGGAAGAAAAAAAAAACGCTGCAGGGAGTGAGCGGAGGATCTGGCCGATACTCAGGATTCCGAGGAAAGGCCAGACGGACATATGTACAGACTGCTACTGGTACCATTAGTTTAGGACTCTTCGCTGGCTGTTGAGGATGAGGATAGAGATCGCATAGGAATGTCCCAAGTGCTGTGATATGGGTTCTTGACTTAATTCACCTCAACTTAATTCATCTAAACTCAATTCAACTAAACGCAACTCAACTCAGCTCAGCTCAACTCAATACAAATTCAGTTCATGTCACGTTTCATCTTAGGTTCTATCATCTTCACCTTTATTAACTCTTGACTGGCGTTTTATGTTCATTAGATAAAGACTGATGAAAACATTGTAAAAATATGATTGTATCTGTTTATATTGCAGGACATGTTTCTCCTGTTTTGGACCTGTAATAATAACAGATGATGGCAAAAATTAATGCAGAAATCAGAAAGATAATAGGAATGGCCAAAAATATTTTCAACAACATAAAATCAATATTAACATCTAGAGAGATTAAGAATGCATTAAAAATGAGAATTGTCAATATTATTTATGTTCAACATTACGATATGACGCGGAAGTCTGACAATGAACAAACAATGTGATAAAGATATGGCCATGGAGATGTGAATATACAGAAGAATATATTACGCTTCATAGAAACAAAACTAATCAAATACACAGGTTCTAAAAAAATAGGAACGAAAAGGAAGTTGATAAAGAATATTTAAAGTGCAAATGAAATATTTCGGCCGTGTTAAAAGACATAACATGCTTATAAAAACCACACTAGATGGTAAGGCTGAAGGCAAGCGAGTAAGAGGTAAAAATGCTACAAGTGGGAAGATAACACGAAAAGATGGACGAACAGCAATACGACAAAATGTACAATCAAGATGAGAGACAATGTCGTGTACAATCAAGGTGAGAGACAGACAATGTCGGATATCTATTACAGTCAACCTTCATTATGGAGACGGTACCTTAATGGATATGGCATGATCGATATCATACTAACTATTGCAACAGCTATACTGGGTCTTCAGCTGGAGCGTAGGTGTAACGGTTAGAGCATTACACTAACAATGACTTAAGAACGATCGGACAAGGGTTCCACTCATCGTTCACTATTGGAGGGAAAGACTGAACACTTATTCGTTCGTGCCCTCAGGAACACAAACAAGTGATGGTCCTGGTTGTTGTTGTTGTTGTTGTTGGTGTTGTTGTTGTTGTTGTTGTTGTTGTTGTTGTTGTTGTTGTTGTTGGTCCATCAAGAATGATGATGACCATTCAATTCATCCAATGGGGTTGAAAGTATGGAGCCGTGAGTTCTAAGATGTTTGATAAGGCCTATTTTGGCTCGAAATATTCCTTTGACAATGTGGACAAAGAATGCTTGTCGTTCCAGGAGGAAGATCTCCTGTATTGGTTTTTCTGTCCTGCCTTTTCTTCACAGTTCTTGCAGTCCTGGTTGCTTCACAAGTGACTGCACCCTTATGTAATGATGCACGCCACGAATTTCGGTCTCTGGCTGCAGTCTCCCAGATGTCATGATGAATTCAAAAAGCATTCAGTGAGATTTTCAGAGTGTCTTTAAAGCGTTTCCTCTGGCCGCCTTGGGAGCGTTTACCACAACGCAACTCGCCGTAAAAAAATTCGTTTAGGGAGCCTGTGATCTGGCATGCGAGTCAAGTGACCAGACCAGCGAATCTGGTTCTTCATTAGTAGAGTGGGCATGGACGCTCTTTCTAGAACTTCAGTGTCAGGGATCTTGTCTTGCCATTTAATCTTCAATAGCTTCCTAAGGCAGACTGTGTGGAAGTGGTTTAATTTCCTAGCGTGTCGCTGATAAACAGTCCATGTTTCACAAGCAAATAGCAGTGTAGATAACACAACTGCTTTATAGACTTTCAGCTTTGTTTGCAGGCTTATTCCATTTCTGTCCTATACATGATGGTGCTAACATTGCACATTCTCACTGGAAGTTTCTACTGCGGGACTTGTGTTCTCAAACTAACCAACACAGAAGAATGGGTTGGTGTGGGGTTTGTTCCTGCTAGGGAGGCTCCATGCTAAGTCGTTTCTCCGCCTGCCTCGAAGGTTGTGGGTTCGATTCCTGCCTACATCGTTCGATTCACAAGTACAATTTTCTTGCAGACTCCGGGGGGTCGTCGCTGGAGCTGCAGAGTTCATACTTTGTGCGACGCTTGGCAGACCACCCGGCGGAAAGAGACCAAGTCATATGGGATAAAACCTGGTGCTATGAAGTCCATTCGCTTGCCTCGAGGGTGGGGTGGGGGGGGGGGTGCTAAATCAGGAGCAGCTAATGGTGTTTTAATTAGTTGTAGTTGAACATAATTTTAATTGTAATTTTGAGATTGCGAGTTTGGGAAGTCAAGACGGCATAGAGACTAGCATGCTTGACTGCCGGTCTATTGCCTTGTGTTCGAATCTACATGGAGGCTGGGTATTGTTTCTAATTGTCCTGATCCCCCACGTCAACCCAGACTGAACCTGGTGTTCGGAAAATGTTCATGTCTACAAAATTCAAGATTGGCCAATCAGCCATATGTGTCATGTGGATTTGCGACGCAGACAGCAGATCAGATATCCCAAGACTGGCCAAAATATGACACCTGTAGGAGAACGTTCTGGCCTAGAGAAACAACAGTGGAAGGTAAAATCTATGGTCCATAGATGTTTCCCCTAGGTGTGTCCTACTGAATGAACTAAACAAAAGACAGTTAAATTCATACAAGAGACAACATTGCAGACTAATTTCAAGAGAACGAAAGAAGAAGAAGATGGAAATATCATGAGAGGTAAAGACATAACACTCTTATAAAAACCATACTGCAGGGCTAAGTTGAAGGCGGGCAAGCAAGAGGGGACAACCTAAAGTGGAAAGATACACCAAGAGACAGAAGAAAAGCAATCTGACAGAAAGTGCAATCAATTCGAAACAGACACAGTATTGGAGATCCATTGCAGCCAACCTTCATTGTGGGCGGACCTGGTTGGTTTGCTGAAAGGTAAGGGGCTCAGGAGGGGGGATTCTGGCAAAAAACCAGTCCTGTTATTCCATCAACAATCAACATCAATGAGGCTAGCACCATATACCCCGAGGTGTCAAAAAAGGGTGATTTACAACAGGGTGTATTTTTAAAGACTGTGCAGTGTTTGAAAATATTGCCGGTCCAAGATTTGTATTTACCTAAAATTTGCATGAACTTTTCAAAAGGGGAATACAAAAATTCTCTTCTTTTTCTTCGCGTTAATAGCCATTAAGGTTCTTTCCTGCAGATACAAAACTTGGACCGGCAATATTTTCAAACACTGCACAGTCTTTAAAATATACCTTATATTTTACTAGTCACGAATTCGACTGAAACTGTCATGAAAAATCCAGGGGCTAATTACATGAGAGCATCCATTCATGAAACGTGTCAGTAAGACATGCAAGAATAGCGGGGATCAGATTTAAGAAAAGCTGGAGAAAACTGCTGACATCATAGGGCAGTGGAGTCATGTTTCAGACCTCTTCAACACCAATCTTCGGTAATTGTGGTAAAAGAATTCTGTACATGAAATGTTTGAAACAATGTATCGAATTGTAGAACGTCAATAGATCACATACTGACAATGATGATGACGGAATGACGACGATGATGGTGACTGTAGTGATAAATAATACGAAGGAGGAGGAGAGAAGGAGGAAGAGGGTAAAGAAATAGGATCAGAAGGGAGGGAGGAGAATTAGAAGGAATAGGAGTAAGATCAGGAAGAAAGGTGAAGGAAGAAGAAGAAGAAGAAGAAGAAGAAGAAGAAGAAGAAGAAGAAGAAGAAGAAGAAGAAGAAGAAGAAGAAGAAAGAAGAAGAAGAAGAAGAAGAAGAAGAAGAAGAAGAAGAAGAAGAAGAAGATGAAGAAGGAGAAGGAGAAGAAGAAGGAGAAGGAGAAGAAGAAGAAGAAGAAGAAGAAGAAGAAGAAGAAGAAGAAGAAGAAGAAGAAGAAGAAGAAGAAGAAGAAGAAGAAGAAGAAGAAGAAGAAGAAGAAGAAGAAGAAGAAGAAGAAGAAGAAGAAGAAGAAGAACCACAGCTGTATAAACACATTTCCAAATAGTATAACAAACTTATTAACTTACCAATGTGTGTCCCGTATGCGTAGCCATCAACGGTTGTAACCGCAAACGGTAACACTGACATGTAAAAGAACAAAGACTCTAATCTGACGTTATCATAAACCTATGCACCTTTAACAAAATTGGAGAAAACAGAGCACCATACGAGAAGATGCACAGCGAATCGGGTATGTAAAGAATCATTAGCGGTGCTGGTGCGTGCTCAATGCGAGGGTAAAGTCATGTTACTAAATTAACTACCGAGCAATGATCTCAATTGAGGGTATAGCCGCAATAGTGAAATAGTGAACAGTTTGTAAAACGCGAAGTACTGTTAGTCGGAATTTCGTAAGTTAGGACACAACTGGCGTTAGATGGTTGTGAATATATATAGATACACGCAGAGGTTCGGTGGTTTAAAACAAACAAACGGTGAATACTTACTCACGTTCACAACAACCGAAGAGTATGATAAAACATCCCTCACTAAATAATCCCCCACCAGTGACAATACTCTCATCTCCACATCCAGTCAACTTTTACATTAATAATCAAAAACATGCAACGCGATGGAGGCAAATCCCTTAACATCCCACTGTGACCATCCAAGACATTTCATCGCAGAGAATGGCTCGGATAAAACATGAAAGCTCAAGAAACGGAATCG
The DNA here is from genome assembly GCA_014155875.1 of Cepaea nemoralis. Lineage (NCBI taxonomy): Eukaryota > Metazoa > Mollusca > Gastropoda > Stylommatophora > Helicidae > Cepaea > Cepaea nemoralis. The sequence continues at coordinate 24,640 of JACEFZ010009537.1, forward strand.
CCCCAATAGTCCGGAAAATCGTGAACAGAAATGTGGGCTGAACGTGGCGAGCAGACTGGAAAAGATCGGCGAACGTTGAATGGAACCAAGATGCGAAACTAAATTGAACTGACTTTAAGCGGCTGAGAAAATCTTCAAGCCCGCGAAAACTAGATTTGGGATGATATCGATTTGCTTTAATCTTAGTTCCCATTCCATCCTTTATTTTTGTAGTAACATCATCATGCACGTTTATTGACTTCGTTTTTATTAGTCAAATCACTTGACGACGTTCACTATCTTCATTTCCTGGCTAATCTGTGTTCATATAAAATATGTGTAATTGACGATAAGTACAACAAGCCGCTTAATGGAAAGTTGTGAGTGGTCGGGTTTTCTGCATCCATGGCAACGTTGGGGAGAGAGTAGTGAAATGGTGAAGAAACTGGAGACACGTGAGATGCAGTATAAATCTATCATCATCGTGTGCCATGCCGGCTGGCGTTAGGCGTTCATGACTCTCCTACGGATCTCTTTTTGGTTTTCTGGATCAACTCTGCTGTTGATATTCCTCCATGTTACCGTCTCAGTTCATCCAGCATCATTTCTCTTGGTCTGCCTTTGCCTCTCTCCCCCTCGATCTTTCCAATTGTCACGATGTTCTCCAATGCCTCTCTTCTCATCAATTTTCCGACATGCAGCCTTTGCTTGTCCTGTTCTGCTCTTAATCTATAAATCTATAGAGCGCATTAACCGTGACTCGGGGTATAGCGAGGCGCGCAGTTTCAAAATTCCTTGTCATACCAGGCCGAGGATCCGAAACCAACTGCGAGCGATTGGGAAAGAGACCGCTTTGCGTTGATTGCGCTGGTATGAGACGTCGGATATTCAGAAAGCAATTACTGAACTAACGTTGCCTAGTAAATCACAACATTCTTCTTCTTCTTTTTTCTTCTTCTTCTTCTTCTTCTTCTTCTTCTTCTTCTTCTTCTTCTTCTTCTTCTTCTTCTTCTTCTTCTTCTTCTTTCTTCTTCTTTCTTCTTTCTTCTTCTTCTTCTTCTTCTTCTTCTTCTTCTTCTTCTTCTTCTTCTTCTTCTTCTTCTTCTTCTTCTTCTTCTTCTTCTTCTTCTTCTTCTTCTTCTTCTTCTTCTTCTTCTTCTTCTTCTTCTTCTTCTTCTTCTTCTTCTTCTTCTTCTTCTTCTTCTTCTTCTTCTTCGTCTTCTTTCTTCTTCTTCTTCTTCTTCTTCTTCTTCTTCTTCTTCTTCTTCTTCTTCTTCTTCTTCTTCTTCTTCTTCTTCTTCTTCTTCTTCTTCTTCTTCTTCTTTCTTCCTTCTTCTTCTTCTTCTTCTTCTTCTTCTTCTTCTTCTTCTTCTTCTTCTTCTTCTTCTTCTTCTTCTTCTTCTTCTTCTTCTTCTTCTTCTTCTTCTTCTTCTTCTTCTTCTTCTTCTTCTTCTTCTTCTTCTTCTTCTTCTTCTTCTTCGCCATCATCATTCATCATCATCATCATCATCTTCTTCTTCTTCTTCTTCTTCTTCTTCTTCTTCTTCTTCTTCTTCTTCTTCTTCTTCTTCTTCTTCTTCTTCTTCTTCTTCTTGTGCCTGGTCTGGGCAAACATGGGCGATCACGACTCTCCGTACATCTGGTATCAGATGTTTTGGAAAAGCTGGTATTTGTTTCGTCATTATCAAATGCCTTGCCGACTGGCATGGTCTAACATACCTGTCCACATCTTGCCATCTTTTCTATAGCATATATAAATCGTCTGCTTGCACCGTTAAGTACCTTGACAAATGCCTGTCAATAAGTTTCTCTCGCTGTCTTCCTATATTTCTCTTTCCACAATTATTTTCAGTTGTCACATGTCCCAAGTTTTCTTTAAGCGTGATGAGGTGACTGCTGCCTATTTATGGTGGTTTTCTTATGAAGAGAGGGATATCAAGAAGATAGAAAATCAGAAATGGTGACATCAGGACTAAAGTGGGTCGCAGATGTGTTTCCAAGGCACCAGGGGCAGGTTCTGTACTGGCCAAGACCTACTTACACGTCCTAGTCGCGCGTCCTGGGCAACAGGTCCCTTCGGGGACCTGGCTGACATAGTAGGATCGATGATTCTTCCGAAGACGGAGAGTGTCTGCCTGCACGGCGAGGAACTACCAGTCTGTACGCCAATAAGCCAGACATGGGACAACGGATACACACGCAAACCTCAGGTCCTGTATTACATCACACTGATGTTGGACAACAGGGTGTCCTCATCTGACATACAAGACATCACGCTGGAGTTCACAGCCAGCGAACGCAAGCAAGCAAGCAGGACTAAAGTGGAGCTAACAGCAGCGCTATATTTCATTAGACAGCAGCAAGTGAAATGGTTCGACCACATAACTAAGCTACCAACTGACAGGATACCATAACCAGCATGATTTACAGACCAAATGGAACCAGAAGAAGAGCCCGACCATGTGATCAATAGACAGAGGGAATAACAAAGTCCATGGGAATCTCAAACCCACTTCGACTTCTGGGAAACTTGTAACTTACATCCCAAAGTCAAGGTCGAGATGTCAACATTTTGGTCCAACTGACCGGTGTAAGGGTTGAACCCGTCATCCCGAAAGTTTAATAACCATAATAAATAATAAAGTGGTCGTATCCATTCGGCCATGCTGACCGATCATGTGATGTTATCCATGTGCCTAGATACTTGAATGCTTGTACTTGCCCCAAATTGACGTTGATTATAAATTTACATATTATCCGTTTCCTTGATACTGCTATCTCAATATTTCTGTCTCAATATTTGTCAAGCTAACGCCCATCCCCCCCCCCCCCCCCCCCCCCCCCCCCCCCAATTTCTACAACTACTGCATCTGCCATGTCCTATAGTTCCTTCTAACTTGCTCCTATCAAGACGGTGTCATAAACATAACGTAAGTTATTTATATTTTGGCTATCAACCAGTATCCCTGGCATGTGTTTTTCTTCTTCTTCGTCTGCTTTCATCTGGAAAGTTTTTTTCGGACCTGATTGCGTTGTACCTGTTTACAGCAGAGCTGCGATACTTGCGCCTTCGGCCGACACATCCGACTTCTGCTTACATTTCTTGACCCGGTTAATCTTCCCGGGAACATATTTTCTATAGGTGTTATTACATTCTCACGGTATAATGAAAGAGCGAAAACAATTAAAGGATTATTACAACGCAAAAGACCCAACGTCTCGAACTTACGGCAGAGTAAAGACACCCGGAGTCATGACCCTGGCTGGCCCTCCCCCAAAGAGTGTCAGGTAGTCAAAAGGCCGAAACATTCTGTGAAAGGGGACTACATCTAACGATCAGAATCCCACTGTCGTCCTTACTCAGTCTTTACAACTGACAATATCAGATCGAGTTATGCTGGTCATATTAAGTGGCAACCTAATAGATATTAGCACTGCACATAGCTATACACCAGCTTCAGGCAGCAAAGAATTAAAAAGTGGTATTTTTACACTGATTCAGTTCCACACACACAAAATAAAGTAGGTTTGGAGCTAAAACGGTGCACAATCAAATGAACAAGCATTATAATGTCGATTTCCAAACATTGATACCGTATTTTTCGGACTATAAGACGCTACTACGGACTATAAGACGCTGCTACGGACTATAAGACGCTACTACGGACTATAAGACGCTACTACGGACTATAAGACGCTACTACGGACTATAAGACGCACCTTAATTGTTAAGCAATTTAAAAAAAAAAAAATAACAGTTTTACCATGTTTATATTAATTTCGAGTATAAGACGCACCTGAATTTTGGACGCAATTTTTTGAAGACAAAAGTGCGTCTTATGCTCCGTAAAATACGGTAATTAAAATGGCGGAAGATGCCGCGAAACGAAACAAATAACACGATGACCATAGCATGGCGATATATCGTCCATCTTTCCAAACGGGAGTCACATTTGGCGATATACTATCCTTCAGCACTGAATCAGTTAATAAACAACTTAACATGGTTAAATAAAGACGTTTGTTTCATAATCTTTACATGATGTCACAATCAACCCCAGTATTTTATACTGTGATTTCTAGGCAAGTCTGCATTCTGTAATTTGACACTGATTTCTGAACTACCGGCACTCATATCATTGTATGATAAACCAGTCTCGAATGCGGTGTGCGGAATTGCAAATTGCGTTTGTAACGAATTCGCCAGAGTGCCGGCTAACATGGCTAAGCACAATTACACCCCGTGGAACAACTACAGTACATGGAGATGTCAATGCAAGCTTTGGAGAAGACGCATATGTAGGTGTTATTGAAGGATATAGCGTTGTAGAGAGACATTAGAGAGGCGCGGAATTGATCCTTCTAACTATAGCGTTGTAGAGAGACATTAGAGAGGCGCGGAATAGATCCTTCTAACTATAGCGTTGTAGAGAGACATTAGAGAGGCGCAGAATAGATCCTTCTAACTATAGCGTTGTAGAGAGACATTAGAGAGGTGCGGAATAGATCCTTCTAACTATAGCGTTGTAGAGAGACATTAGAGAGGCGCGGAATAGATCCTTCTAACTTGCTCCTATCAAGACGGTGTCATAAACATAACGTAAGTTATTTATATTTTGGCTATCAACCAGTATCCCTGGCATGTGTTTTTCTTCTTCTTCGTCTGCTTTCATCTGTAAAAAATTTTCGGACCTGATTGCGTTGTGCCTGTTTACAGCAGAGCTGCGATACTTGCGCCTTCGGCCGACACATCCGACTTTTGTTTGCATTTGTTGACCCGGTTAATCTTCCCGGGAACATATTTTCTAAAGGTGTTATTACATTCTCACGGTATAATGAAAGAGCGAAAACAATTAAAGGATTATTACAACGCAAAAGACCCAACGTCTCGAACTTACGGCAGAGTAAAGACACCCGGAGTCATGACCGGTGTTATTGAGGGATATAGCGTTGTAGAGAGACATTAGAGAGGCGCGGAATTGACTAAATGGGCAAAGGCACATCATTTGATAATCAAAATCTTCAACACAGAAGCAACAAACAATATATTGCATGATTTATTGCCTGGCATATTTGACTGAATTTCACCAGGTGCATACTGAAGAGTTATATATCATATGAGGTTGGTAAATGAATTATACTTGAGCTGAAATAATTAAAACACATAGTCACGTGTATTGTTCTAATGTGGAACATGTGTTATAGCAATGGTAACTTCAAATTTAACACAAATTCTTTCTGTTTGCATAAAGTGGACTGGAACTCCTAATGTTACCGCCTCGCTATATTTGAGCAGTACTTTATTGTTCGAAGATTGAGCACAACCCACTACTAGCAACGTTGATCGTATTCCGGTACGAACCTTTGGTCATGTCCATGTCAGATTGGAAGCACTAGACTCGAGTTTCGCTCTCGTTTGAGCTCTTCTGTAGTGCATATCTCTGACTGGACCCGAGATCGAGCTCCGGATCACTGGTCACTAAAATAGTTGGTATTAAAATAGTTTTATGGAAACTAATGTCTATCAGAAAGAGTGAGAGAGAGAGAGAGAGAGAGAGAGAGAGAGAGAGAGAAACAGAGAGAGAGAGAGAGACAGAGAGAGAGAGACAGAGAGAGAGAGGCAGACAGAGAGAGAGACAGAGAGAGAGACAGAGAGAGAGAGACAGATAGAGAGAGACAGAGAGAGAGAGACAGAGAGAGAGAGAGAGAGATGTTAGCAGCAGAAGAAAACAACGAGGCAGATGACGATGAGGGAGAGGGAGAAAGAGACACACATTTGGACGGATAGAGGAGGAAGTAGGGGGAGCAGACCAGGCAGAAGAGGTAGAAGAAGAAGACAGAATAACAGGAAGAAGAGCATGCCCTTGCAATAATAACCGCTATCTTTTAATTACATTTTTTTCCTCCAATAATTTAAAAAAAACGGAAGCAATTATCTCCCCTTAGCGCAGGAAAGATTTACTTAGAGGCACCAGAAAGTGACCTACTCTCATGGCGTCAAATGACCGCATATAAGGGAAAACCATAAGAAGCGGCTCATAATTTGAGGATCGAAAACAATTTGGCATACTACTAATGTGTGTGCAGTCTGCTTGCGTTTGTTCGGACTGGTGCCCTCTTCGACAAAGGACTGCATTTTCAATACAAAATACTGCTTCTTGTCGTTCCTCTGGCGATTTGGTCTTGTCTAAGCTGCTGTTTCTTTCACGAGTTCACGTAAGACAATGAGGAGCATTTCGCGTGGTTTTTTGCTGGCACCGGAACGAAGCAATTAATGGGTGACCAGTTGATATGAAGTTGGAATCGTAATACTACTACTACTACTACTACTACTACTACTACTACTACTACTACTACTACTACTACTACTACTACTACTACTACTACTACTACTACTACTACTACTACTACTACTACTACTACTACTACTACTACTACTGCTGCTGCTGCTGCTGCTGCTACTACTACTACACCTCGACAATGCAAGGTACAAGAGGAACAAGATGAGATGAGATAAGATGAGATGAGATGAGATGAGTGTTCCTTGATTATGGTTAGTCCACAACCCGTCTGGACAGAATTATTGATATAAGTGGTGATTAATCAAGGCATTACTAGTCTGCTGTTATGATAATTTGTAAATGCTGTAAGAGACTTAGGAAGTAAATATGGGAAGTACAATTTTATGATTTCTTGTCATATGCATAAGCTTTCTGGCCTAGAGGTTAGCGACCTTTCTCCATAATCTCGTATACTCTCGTAAGTAATGTGACGACGGTGAGAATCAGCAGTGGTTCGAATCGGGTCGGTAACTTACGGGGTATGTGAGCCGGCCGCTCAGAAAGCAATGGCAAACTACTGAGCGTAATCTTGCCAAGAAATCAACAATCAGCTGAAAGATGCTGATGTTGACAGCAATGTCCTGTAAAGGATATGCAAACATCTTTTTTGGGTGTCATATGCATAATAACAGTGATAAAATTTCCACCGTGAAGCAAGCAAGACAGGGGACTTCTGGTGGTCAGAAATGTTCCCTCTTCCCAGAATGTTTTCGCTCTTTACTCCGGGTGTCTTTCTCCTGCCGTGCATTGGAGACGTTCGGTCTTTTGCGTCGTCTTTTGCGTCGTCTTTGCGTTGTCTTGCTTTGTTCCGTGTTCCATGCCTGCGGAATTTCTGCTCCCAACCTAGCCATCCCTGGAAGGGGGGGGGGGGGGGGGGGGAGGTGAGCCTCGTGCACCCGGTGCTTCGTGTCTTCACACACATCCTGGCACCCGTGGCCGTGGGAAGCCAGCTTCTTCCCTAGCCATTGCCTCTGTCGCCTCCGCGCCGACGTTTGCTATGCTCCGGCGTTCGTCTTCGTTGCCGTATTCCTTTTTCGTGACCCGTTCACAGCACGCACTCTGGAAGCCGGCTCTTCCATCTCTTGGTCTCTGCTGCGGAGTGTGGTCCACGCAAGACAACTACCGCCATGACATGGAGGCTGGACTTCGGCAGACATGTACCTGATTTGGCGACTGCTACTTTGTGGCGACTGCCCTCACTGAACAGTCCCATTCTCAGATGCACTGCCCTAGCTCGGAGGGAAGGCTATAGAGTCAACACGAGATAATACAAGTTCTAGCTCTTAGTTGAGAGATTGGTTCCAATGTTAGTTGCCCTGCAGTTACAGACATAAACGTTAACCATATTATTGTAGGGACTTGTCCCACTATGTTCCGATTTTTCCATAGCCAGCACGAGGCCGTTTCGGTTACCTCACCAAGTTGTTTCTGTACCCTCTTTCTTACTTGTCCTTTGATGCCTAGCTGTTTGAGCACGTCATACACGGAATGGGAGACTAGACCTCTTGCGCCTACCTCTACGGATAACCTGACAGTGTATCCTTACCGTCTCAAACTTGCGACCATGTCACCGTACTTCTTCATCTTGTACTTGTGTTGCTTCCCAGTTCTCGATTTATATGAAACGGTCAGTTCAATCAGCGTTATCTGCTTAGCCAACGAGTTGTGAAGTTGTGAAGCTCTGTTGGCCCGCATCCTGGCTTCACCTACTATCGCTGCCAGCGCAGTGAATACTTTATTGTGGCGCCAAGTGAATCGGCCTTGGCAAAGGGCTACTTTATATAATATATATATATATATATATATATATCTTCTCATCTTTTCATAAACTATCGTAGTCCCTCTAGAAAAGTTACTTAGAAACCATGCTTAGATATATTAACATTGACATGACTGGACAATAACTGTGACAAGATACTAATCTTTTTCATTCCAACGACAGATTGTTCCACGAAAAGTTGTGTGCATGTAAATTGTTCTCCAGCAGAAGCGAAAGAACCGCAGAACCAAACAACAACACTACAGCAAAGAAACCAGCAAATCAGATAAGTCCCATAGGTTTCACGCTTATTGTATCTCTAAACGATACTCATTTTTGTTGCTTTCTGTAACATTTTTTCTTTGTATTTCAATTTATTATATGTACATGCAAATTTCATGTCCATTTGAATTTATTCTATAGAAAGTGTATATGTAAACATTAAGGGACATAACCAATTGTTGGACACCCAAACTTTTTCCAAAGGGATTTAATTTCCAAAAATTTAAATTTAACTAAATTTACAAAATGTCAACACTGGAACAGTGTATTGAGTTAGGACTTAAATTAGGCTACACTGCAGAGAAACTATCAGAATGGGCGCAAAAAACGCATTCAGAAAACATAGCGAGAGAAGACAGGGCAGCGGAAAGAGAACAAAACGACTGCAAATGGAGGCTGAAGATAAAAAAATGCAAATGGAAGCTGAAAATAAAAAGATGCAAATGCAAATGGAGGCTGAAGATAAAAAGATGCAAATGGAGGCGAAAAGAATGGAGCTCGAAGCTGCTAGCAAACAAGCTCAATTAAACGCAGAAACAAAGAAGTTAGAAATAGAATTAGCTTTGAAACAAAAGGAAATCGAAACGCAAACACAATTAAAAGTCAAACAAATGGAAATTGATTCCAACATGGAAATTTCCGTAAATAAATTAAGGAGTAAAGAAGAGGAGCAAAAATACAACAAATATAAAGGCTTAGTCAAACTTTTCTGTTCCGGAGACTCCATAAGTGCATATATAGAAAATTTTGAGTGTTTAATGTCATATCATAGCATTCCAAAAGTCGATTGGGCATTTATCTTTATGAGAAACTTAGCATTAGAGCCCTTAAAAGTGATTGAAACAATTCCACAAGACATGAGGAAAGATTACGACTATCTAAAACATAGAATATTGCAACATTTTTCATTAGACACAGCAGGTTACCAATTGAACGTGGCGAGCAGACTGGAAAAGATCGGCGAACGGCGAATCAGATAAGTCCCATAGGTTTCATGCTTATTGTATCTCTAAACGATACTCATTTTTGTTGCTTTCTGTAACATTTTTTCTTTGTATTTCAATTTATTATATGTACATGCAAATTTCATGTCCATTTGAATTTATTCTATAGAAAGTGTATATGTAAACATTAAGGGACATAACCAATTGTTGGACACCCAAACTTTTTCCAAAGGGATTTAATTTCCAAAAATTTAAATTTAACTAAATTTACAAAATGTCAACACTGGAACAGTGTATTGAGTTAGGACTTAAATTAGGCTACACTGCAGAGAAACTATCAGAATGGGCGCAAAAAACGCATTCAGAAAACATAGCGAGAGAAGACAGGGCAGCGGAAAGAGAACAAAAACGACTGCAAATGGAGGCTGAAGATAAAAAAATGCAAATGGAAGCTGAAAATAAAAAGATGCAAATGCAAATGGAGGCTGAAGATAAAAAGATGCAAATGGAGGCGAAAAGAATGGAGCTCGAAGCTGCTAGCAAACAAGCTCAATTAAACGCAGAAACAAAGAAGTTAGAAATAGAATTAGCTTTGAAACAAAAGGAAATCGAAACGCAAACACAATTAAAAGTCAAACAAATGGAAATTGATTCCAACATGGAAATTTCCGTAAATAAATTAAGGAGTAAAGAAGAGGAGCAAAAATACAACAAATATAAAGGCTTAGTCAAACTTTTCTGTTCCGGAGACTCCATAAGTGCATATATAGAAAATTTTGAGTGTTTAATGTCATATCATAGCATTCCAAAAGTCGATTGGGCATTTATCTTTATGAGAAACTTAGCATTAGAGCCCTTAAAAGTGATTGAAACAATTCCACAAGACATGAGGAAAGATTACGACTATCTAAAACATAGAATATTGCAACATTTTTCATTAGACACAGCAGGTTACCAATTGCAGTTTTCAAAATTGTCACCATCACCCAACCAAACGTTCATAGACTACGTCTCGTCAGTTCAAGATATATTCACTAAATGGATTACTTCAGCGAAAACAAACAACATGTCAAAGAGCTGCATGTAGGCAAATAGAGAAGAGATGAGTGGAACTAAGGAATAGGACTAAGACAGGATAGAGATCACCTCCCTATAAATGAAATAGGGAATAGAAGGGACAGTAGCAGTGAGGAGAACTGTGAACAGTTCTCCGACTGGACACACACGTGTCCTAAAAGGGAACCCGGTAGGACATGATCAGGAGTTACCCAGAATAGAGTGGGGAAACCAGTACCACGAGGAGTATCCCTTAATAATGGTAACTCAAGAAGAGTGACATCTGACAAGCCACTAAACGCGTGCTAGAATACCGAGCACGCGAACCTGCTGACACACGAAGGGTCACCAGCTCGTGGCTGGACACGCCACGGAAGTCAAGCAGACGGGGACTTGACAGCGTAGAAGACGGATCGTAGTATTCTCTCTGAATACTTTGTTTGTTTACAGGACAGTAGATATAGTGATAGACTTAGGCTTAGACTAGTGCAGTAGATATTGCCATAGAGAACGTCATAACGTAGTATTGTCATGATGCATGTGATCGATATAATTGTCAGCTCTCTGAGCTAGTGTGTGTAACTAGTCCAGAATAAAATGATATCCTTTTGTGCGACGTACGAGTTATAATTCGTGCGGTGCAAAAGAAGAATCCATGTGTGCCTGTCAAAGTTAGGTTGTTGACACAACAGCTATGATAAACTAAAAGATCTAATAATAATTGACAAGATTATGAACACACTACCCACTCCTTTCTCTAAATTTCTAAGACAGAGTGATTGTAGGACAATTCTAGAAGTCGAGCAGAAAGGGAGTGCTTATTTCACAGCAAATCGTGACATTTTTCAATTAAACACTAGTCAGAATGAAACAGCAGCTGTCACAAACACCAAATACTTTAAACCAAGTGATAACAAATTCAAACAACGCTCTAAATTTTCAAAGCCATTCCTGTGTCAATATTGTCATTTAACTCATGAACAGTACGCTATATGTGACAAAGCACCAATCTACCCACATCACCTCCAAATGATGGTGGAAAAACAAAGAAACAAAAGAAACGCCTATAAGAGAGCGGTTAAATGCTTCTTTTGTTCTGCTTACGGCCCTATAGCGGACGTTGCGACGGCCGAAAGATGATGAAACAGGCCAATGCAGCACTAGTAGATACATCTACAGATGAAGAAATCGAAGAGCTTAATCAGTGTGACATCAAGAATGCAAGTGAGAATGAATCAGTGAATGCCCTAGAAGTCATCAATACCAACAACAAGAACACCTGTAACATATGTAAAAAGTTCCAGTTGGATACCACCCTTGAATGTGGCCATACAATCCATATATCCAACGAAATGGCCAACGCAGCCTTAGCATCAAAAGGCAAATAAAAATTTGTAAAAGGTATTGTAAATAACAAACTTTGTACAGTCATGTGTGATAGCGGAGCGACTCTGGTTGGCATTAAAAAGACCTTGATTAATGACAGAGACTACACACACGACTATGTGACATGTCGCACATTCGCAGGTACCATCGAAAGATACCCCTTGGCACTGGCCGAAATTCAAACACCTTTTGTGTCAGAACAAGTGCTGTGTGCGGTGTTAGAAAACCCGTGCGCAGACATTATTCTCGGGAATAGTCCCAACATAAATTCCTGTTCTGAAGAAGATATTAAAGAATGGGAACGAAAAAAACTGCATTCAAACATCAAGCAGTGATCCCAGAACAAAAGAACACAATTTTATGTCTCCAACTGCCAAAAGCATAAGGGAGACCACCAATGACGGAATTCCAAACGAATTCACAGAGGTGCACAACACAGGGGCAGTGGAATCTTTAAATGACATCATCAGCATAAAACCTCAAATTGAGGACGCCATCAACGAAGAAAACTATAAACCTGTAAATGTGCAACAAAAGACAGACAACGCTAACATAGCAACTCGACAAACGACTCAGATAACCCACATGGACAACCAGACAGATAGAACAGGGGACACTAACCAGACTAAGAGAAACAACACTGACAAGAACAACAATGACAATTCTACGTTAGCGACACATTCTCTTGACAACTAAAACGACGAAGTCAACGACACAATAACAACAACTCTTCTTAACCATGACAAACAGCTTGACGAGTCATTACAAACCGAATCGACTCTTTCAAATTACTCCCAATCGAAACCATATTATGCCAGGAACAACAATGACAGAAGCACAGCAACGACAGTACTTCTTAACGACACTACGACACAAGACAATGAAGACAACTTCACATTACGGACAGTTTCTCGTGAAGACAAAAACGCAGTTACCAAACCAACAACTGAGAGAACTCATAATTTCCAACTTTATGAGTCGAAACAATTTGTTTCTCTGGAAACAAGAAACAAGTACGTGATTAATTCCAAGAAACATAACCAAGAAATACAAGGATATCCAAGGGACACTACTAGTGACAAAGAAGTATTATTAACAAACAATTGTCATCATATGTGTTCATTGCAAATTTATCATCTATCAATGACACATAAAACAAAAACGGAAACAACACATAAACCTGCAGAAAGTGATGCAGATACAGAAATAACATCATCAAACAGCAATCATGCAAGCAAACAGTACGCAAATAAACAAACACAAACAATTGACTTCACACAAAATCAAAGTCAGGAACGATTGCATACAAACAAATCGCTTTATAGCATGAACAAAAACAACAAACGATGCGTGTCAAAGCCCATCAGTACAAACACTAGCAACAAGAGTAGACAATCACATTCACCAAACATTAGAATGAACAGAGACAAATTACTGACACTCTTGCTACTGTTGCTATCGACACAACTTACAACAACACGACCTATCTTTCAAAATATATCTTTCACCACTATCTGGATAACAAACAAATTTTCCATAATAATTACCATCTCATTCATATATCAGTCAACATTGCGCCATATTGAAACAGGAAAAACCATGGTACAGTTCATTAACTCCTGTTGGTGCAAAATGTTCCATATAACCCTGATATATGCCTATTGTAAATTCAGTTTCACTCTTACATTGTTTAGACTAATTATTACATCAATACCCATACATTTATGTATTATTTGGAATTGTGAGAGTATTAGTTTAGAGGATACAAGTTGCAAATTGAAATCTATTTTTCCAATCCACCCATACTCAGATTACCAAACACCGATTTACCATTTATATTAACCACAGATTCAAGTGCTATCGCGATCGGAGGATGTCTAATGCAAGAATATGAAGGCGTGAAACATCCAATCCTGTATGTAAGCCGGAAGTTAAAAGCGGCGGAAACCAGGTATTCCACAGCTGCGTTGGAAGCCTTAAGTTTGGTTTTCTGTGTTCTCCGACTACGTAAGTTCCTTCTTGACACCCACTTCGTTGTCTTCACAGATAATTCGCCACTGCTGGTCATTAGAGAAAGCAAGCCAAAAAAATCACAGATTGGCAAGATGGTGCCTTTTGTTACAAGATTTCGACTTCGAAATCCATCACATTACAGGAAAAGATAACTTAATTCCTGATATGTTATCAAGATTACCCAATGCACCAGCAGATTGACACTATTTACATTGATTTTTTGCCATATGATAAGCTGTGATATTTTATTCTGATGCATAAAATTCAGTGTACCTCTACACTTAATGTAGAACTGCAGAAATATCGACAGGCTATTCAATACGTTAGATATATCTATCACAAACACTAAACGTTAAATGACTCAAAATTATAGAACCACTAAGGTTGTATCATGCCACATTGGCAATTAACAGTGCAGCATAAACAATCCGAACTGTGCGTATTAAGAGTTGTGAATTTATTTCATCAACCACAGAACATAACGATACTATATAAACATTACGAACTTTGCATACGAGTGAATTTGATGGACTTCACCAACTGACGGAACAGAACATCGGACATAACCGCAACGATATATTATGACTATTACGACATGTGCGAAACAACTACACGAAAAGGTGACACCAATGCGTTACCTATGAACTGTAACAGCATTTGGAAAACACACGGACAAAGAACGACAACACACGGATCGTCGATGGATTTAATTAGTTTAATTTGATTAGTTAAATATATATTAAATTGTTGTATTATTATATGCATAAAATATGTGAACATGTCAATTTTTCATTTTCTATCATAATATGTCATAAACATTTTCATTCATGTTTAAAAATTTTCTTCCTAAAACTATTCCAATTTAACTTATAAACCATTTTGTTACCACCAGTACAAATAGTACTTGGCGCTTTCAATATAATATATCGCCGAAGTTTTTCTAAGGGCGACAACATTTACCTCAACTTAATTTGTATATTTTAACAAAATACTATGTTGAATGAAAGGTGCACGAATCAGAGAGTAAATGAATTAAATGAGAGAGCGATATACTGAGCGGACAAATTGTACGCAAAAAGTATTCATTTTAATTTGTCTGCGTTTTGATGTAAATGTAACACTTGTCTAAATTTGGTATACATGTTTAGGATTAAATAAAATAGTATTATTCTAAGAATCACTGTTTGAATGCCCGTTCATGCGTTACACAGATGGCGTAATTCATGATAAAGGATATTCCAACTCGTGACGCTTAGAGGTATACTACACACCACATACACACACGTAGCACACACTTTACGCATTAGTAAAACATACACTCACAAAACTAAATACTAACAAGTAAATAACATACACTTTATTACAGCAAGTAAAGAGGGAGTAGACACACTAACAGGCAAACAAGAACATAAGTAGTTACTTGGGAGAAAACAAAGTGATTATATATATTGGGCACTATAAAACATACGGAAGTAAAAGTGTATCAAAATACACATTCAGGACAAGAATTGCAGGTATTCTTAAATAAGCCAAGACAATTTGTCTTGATGAAACTCTCTAATACAGAGTTCATTATCCTGGTATCATATGGATACTTGAGAAGGGCGCGGTTGCAAATACAACTGTAAGCGTCAGGGAACTTCGGTCGGGTAGCAGGTTTAGGAATATGGAAGAGATAGGAGCTCTTCAGCAATCACCCTGAATTGTTGTACTGGGAAATACATGAGTTTTTAGTGCAAGTATATGGATTACTAAGTTCCCATCCACGAAACTACAACCACCAACTTCATGTGATCCCATGACAGAATTAGTTCAGACTAATTAGCAGATAGTAACCCACAAGAACGGCGGGGAGGGGAACCCTGTCAAGGTCTCACATGGAGTAGGTATGGACATAAAGTTAGAAGGGATTTATAGAAGGGATATAACACCAATATAAGGGAAGTAAACATAACCACTCGAACAATCTCGAGTCTTCGAGAAGGATGGGTCAGTTTGCCTACAGCTCCGTGGACACAGGTGGAACCCGCCTACAGCGTGCCAGGACCTTTTCCACGAGAAGCTCGAAGAGAGTTACACCCCGTGTCCGCCCGACACACGTCAGAAGGGCAGACGGCGACTGGACACCGAGGACGAAGGAGGGTTTAGCTTAAGGGGGACTTGATAGATAGAAACCAAGTGTATTTAAGGATTGTTGATTATAAGATAGTTGATAGAGTTTTGCTGTGATGGTTATGTGTATGATTGCTTTGTTATGAACTCCTGTGATATCGTAAATATTGTAACTGGCTGCGAAACCCATTCTTCGCCAGATTACTGTGAATAAATTATATCAGAAAGTATCAGAATGGAGTTTGTTGCCTGTCTAAACCCGAGTTTAATTTCCCTAGGTCTTTAGGACGTTGACATTTATATACGTGAGTAAATTGCTATAAATACACATAATATTTCGTAGCACTTTTAATTAGAGAAACTGCCCTTAAAGTTAAAATTATATTGTTATGCCCCCTAATTTTCATTCTTTAAGGATCATTTGTCAGGACTAAATTGGGGGTTGTAGCAGCGCTAGATTTCGTTAGAAGTTGTTGCACATCCTTTACAGGACTTAGCAGTCAACCCCAGCATTTTTAGCTGTTCGTCATTCCTGGGCAAGTTTACGTTCCGTAGTTAGCCATTGCTTTCTGAACGACCGGCACGCATACCATTTTATTTAAAAAAAAACGTATGGCGGTCTGCTGCAAAATCACCCACAGCTGTTTTCGAACGCGGGTATATGAATTGCGTCCGTAACACATTCTCCATGAAGCCGGTTTTCGTTAGAAAACAGCAAGTTAAATGCTCGACCATTAACTAGACTACCAACTAACAGTATAACACAACAAGCAATGGTGTAAGACCAAATGGAACCAAAAGAAGAGGCCGACCATGTAAATGATAGACAGAGGGAATAACAGAGTCCATGGGAATCTCTATATATGAAGCCCATAAACGGGCTGGTCAGCTAGTATTTTGTAAACAAGAGAAGGGACAGGAGAGGAATGTGTGTGGTTAATTTCCTGTACACTTTATGTGGCCCTAAGAGGCCAGTAAAAATATGTTCTTCCCCAAATAGGGGGTAATGTGGGTGCACATTCCAATATTACATTGAAAGTACACAAATAATCTTTTAAGAAAAACCTATGTGAGGAAACAGTGTTTTCTAAAATGTAAGTTTATAAAAATTAGAATCATTTATTAAAGAAATTTGAAAGTAATATATTTGAAATTAACCAGATTTACTTCGTATACTATTGTCTTATTTCTAAGATAAAATTGTAGACGTTTAAAAATAAAATTTATTATTATTACTAGTATATAATTTATTATTTTTAAAATAAAGTAATCTCCCTTGCAACAATATAAGAAGTTTATGTCCCCTACTTATTGCTTTTCTAGGTGTGAGTGCGTGTGTGTGCGTTTGAGTGAGTGTGTGTGTGCGTGTGTGTGTGTGCGTGTGTGTGTTTGTTTGTTTGTTTGTTTCATAGATATCTTGTAATTCCGCAGAATGCTTGAACATAATTATTAAGTGTAGTGATCAATCAAGGCATTACTATCATGTTATTATGCTCTTTTAAATATGCTCTAAGCAACTAGGGAAAACATGCGTAGTTGAATTGTATGATTTATTATTATATATTGGAAGATATCAACATTGATGAGAAATATTTAAGAATAATAAAGAATATTTACTGGAATCAACTAGCAGCAATTAACATGGAAAATAGAGAGGGAAGTTACGAACAGATAAGCTAGGAATACGACAGGGGTGTGTCTTGTAACCGGATCTCTTCTCCCTGTATAGCGAAGTAATAATGAGAGAGCCAAAGAGACGCCAGGAATACTAATCGGAGGTTATAATATAAATAATATACGCTATGCAGATGACACAGTATTGGTGGCGGATAATTCAACAGACCTACAACAATTGTTGGACACTGTAGTAACAAAGAGTGCAAGGAAAGGACTCTCCTTGAATATCAAGAAAACAGTAATAATGGTGACATCAAAGAATATGGTGACACCAAGATGGGACATAGAAATAGAAGGGAAAATTCTT
Source organism: Cepaea nemoralis (assembly GCA_014155875.1). Lineage (NCBI taxonomy): Eukaryota > Metazoa > Mollusca > Gastropoda > Stylommatophora > Helicidae > Cepaea > Cepaea nemoralis. The sequence continues at coordinate 42,496 of JACEFZ010009537.1, forward strand.
AACCAAGTGGATAATTTTAGATACCTAGGGGCATTTATAATATTAGATGGAAGATGTACAATAGAGATTAACAGCAGAATAGGGCAAACAAAGGGCGCATTTCAGAAAATGAAGAGTATCTTACACACTAAGTTTTAC
>JACEFZ010009538.1:0-20773 GCA_014155875.1 Cepaea nemoralis
TAAAGAATATGTTAATGAGGAACAATTGGAGGTGGTGGAAAATTTCGAATATCTTGGGTCATTGATTACCAACAATTGTGACACAATAAAATGAATTAAACGATAACTATCTATTGCTCTTCAAAGACTAAAACAATTGAATAAATTATGGAGTGGACAGACAGAATTACACAAATTAGATTTTTAAGACCATGCTTCTTTCCCACTGCAACATACACCTGTGAGACCTGGACACTTACTAAACAAGTTGAACAGCACATGAATGCCTTTGAAAAAAAAATGTTTAGTTTAGTGAAAGTTTAGTCGATCTTAACTAAACATTTTTTTGAAGGCATTCATGCGCTGCTCAACTTGTTTAGTAAGTGTCCAGGTCTCCAGACAGGGTCTAAGAATATCTCGGATAAAGAAAAGAACAAAAGCATCCATACTTCAAGAGCTGAATATTGAAGAATGTTGGCTATGTTAGATGTTGAAAGAAAGAAAATTGAAATATTTTGGTCACTTGAAACGACATGAAAGTTTGGAGAGAACAATAATGGAGGGTATATGCCTGGGAAGAGAGGAAGAGGAAGGCCAAAGAGAAGATGGGTGCAGGATTTGGCGGATGATCTCCATATGTGTGTGTGTCGGACGCGGGACATCTTGCTTATGATTGAAAGGTTTTCCGGAAGGTTGTTATAGGAGCGAGGTTCTGCCAAGGACATCCTACTGAATGAATGAATGAATGAATGAATGAATGAATGAATGAATGAATGAATGAATGAATGAATGTTGGCGAGAACTTTAATGCAGACAGCGGGATATTTACAACTCTAGTTGATGGACTCTATGTGGCATCTATTTCATTATGTCTCTATGAGAAGGTGTCAAACATAATCAATGTCTGTATCAAACTTCCAGTAGCCAACTGTGTGACAAACACACAACCGCTTGTGGCGTGGCTGTTGTTGCCATAAATGCTGGTGGTGTGTTGTATTCATGTGTCTAACTACAAAGTAAAGTTTAGTTATAAGAACATGGTTCTCTTTTCTTGTTCTCTATTGGTATGAGAAGACACAACAAAAATAATCCTGCCATATATGAAGAAATTCACAGAAAAGTTAGGGCATTATGTAAGGAGGCAAAAGAAGCATGGCTTGAGAAAAATTGCATAGAAATTGAAAAATAACACAACAGTAAAAATACCAAATTAATGCACAAAAGAATTCAAGAGATTACTAATAAAAGAACATGTAAATCAACAGGCTGTCTAAAAACTAAAGATGGAAAAGTCATAATAGAAAAAGATAAGATTGTACATGTATGGGTCAGATTATGTGAAAAACAGTTATGATGATAACAGAGAAGAACAGTATGATATTCGAAATAATCATCAAGGACCATCAATTTTGAATATGGAGGTTTAGAATAATCTTAACCATATGAACATTGGGAAGACCCCCGGTTCAGACAACATCACGACATAAATGATTAATGATTTAGAAGAATGTTGAATAGATCATGTCACCAGATTGCTGAACACAATCTACGATACTGGAGATATACCTCATGAAATATGTAATTCTGTGTCTATTGCAATCCCAAAGAAATCGGGAGCCTGGGAATGTGATCAACATCGAACAATTAGTATAATGGGTCACATTACGAAGATTTTCCTAAGAATTATCATTCAAAGAGTTAAGGAGAAAACACAACGTGGAATAGAAGAACAATGTGGGTTTGTAGAAGCCAAGGGTGCAGTAAATACTGTGTATATGCTGAGAACAGTAATGTAACGAGCTATAGAAGTAAACAAGGATCTACATATTTGCTTTATTGACTATACGAAGGCTTTCGATAGAGTTAGACATGTCAACATGGTGGGTATGCTTGCAGATCTACAAATTGATGGGAAAGACCTTAAACTTGTAAATAAAAAACAACAACAACAACATATATTGGAAACGAAAAGCTGCCATAAGAATTGATAATGAAGTAGGTCAATATCAGCCTATTAAGAGAGCTGTGAGAAAGGAATATGTGATGACTCCAGATCCCTTTCCCCTATACAGTGAAAATATTTTCAGAAATATAGAAGATGCGAGAGGAATCGCCATTGGGGACGTAACATTAATAACCTTAGATATGCAGATGATACAGTATTGATTGCAGACAATGAGAAAGATCTGCAACATTTAGTAGATGTGGTTGTTGCGCACAGTGAACAACTAGGGTTAGAATCGAATTGTAAGAAGACACAAATTATGGTCGTCAATAGGACGAAGGAAATATCACAATGTAATATACAAGTAAATGTGAATATTCTTAAACAAGTGAATCGGCCAATTATCTCGGAACAGTCAGTAACATCTGATGGGAGATGCCTTGAAGAGATTAGAAAAAGAATCGCCATGGCGAAAGTAGCTTTTTGCAAGATGGAAAACATAATGACCAATAAAAAAAATATCAATTGAAACGAGAAAAAGAGTGTTAAGGTGCTACAAAGAACTTGTAATTTTGTATGGATGTGAAGGGTGGACAATGAGCAGACAAGCTGAAAAACATCTTATGGCTATTGAAAATATGGTTTCTGAGGAAAATGCAAAGAATACATCTGACAGACAGTAAAACCAATGATCAAGTCCTACAAGAATCAAATGAAAATCGTAAACTGATTAGAGAAATTAGACGTTGACAGTCAAACATTTTTGGGCATATTATGAGAAGAAATAAATTGGAGAACTTGGTGACAACTGGCAAGATCGTGGGAAAGAGAACAAGAGGAAGACAGAGCAGTAAATACCTGGATGGCTTGGCCACGTGGCATGGTCGAACAAGAACATTGAGCTGATCCACAACTCTGGCGATCGAGTGAGATGGCGAATCATGACCGCCCACGCTTATCGGTATGGCACATGATGGATGGATGCATTGGTATGAGTGATTTGTCATATAATGTTCAGACAAGCTGAAAAACATCTTATGGCAGTGGAATTGTGGTTTTTAAGGAAAATACAAACAATACCATGGACTGACAGAAAAACCAATGAGCTAGTTCTACAAGAAGCGTATGCTAACCGTAAACTAATTAGATGAACTAGACGTAAACTGTCAGCATTGTGGGCACGTTATGAGAAGAGATGAATGAGAGAACTTGGTGATAACTGGCAAGATTGAGGAGAAAGAACACGGGAAAGGCAGAGATGTAAATATATGGATGGCTTGGTCACGTTGAAGGGTCGAGACAAGAACACAGTGCTGATTCACATGATGATGATGATGTGTGATATCGAATACACAACACACACACACACACACACACACACACACACACACACACACACACGAAATATAGACACACGAAAAGATAGTTAGAGACAGAGATCAATAAAATAGAGGACATGGAGGGAGATGTAGGAGACAGTAAAACATCAGACAGCCTGGTATGGGTAGTTTTATGGTCTGTGCTCCAATGGAGGATAAAGTTGTGTCAACATGCTCTCTTATATAACTTGAACATAATGTAACAACTGGATAGATGAATGGGTAAAGTGGACAATCATCATTACATGGAATACAATTACCTCAGTCATGATACATTCTGTTGGACATCGCGAAATGTGTTGACGTATTTTCACCCATGCCACCTGGCAAGACATTTGATGATTATGTCCATGATGATAGTTAGCATTAGTATAGTTAGGCATTGTAGTGTTGTTTTTCACAAGAGATTGAAATGGGGTGAACAGTTGCGTTGATATTTTTTTTTTTTTTCAGAAGTGAAGTCATCAGGAACTAGATATGGATTTACTGCTTCGGCGTCGTTTACAGGCAAAGTTGCTTCCAGCACTATAATAAGACATTATACTTTAATGAAATGCAATGTTGGCGAGAACTTTAATGCAGACAACGGGATATTCACAGCTCCAGTTGATGGACTCTATGTGGCAGCTATTTCATTATGGCTCTCGGGGAATGAAATTCTGCGTGTTAGTGTCAAGAAGCAAGTCTGGATCCAGGGCCAGATACTTATGTGTGTCGGAGTTCAGCTGCGACAAAAGACACAAGCGCTTGTAATGTGGGTGTTGTTGATATGAAAGCTGGTGACGTGTTGTTTTCACTTGCGGACGACATAGAGAAGAATAATTATAACAAATGGGTAACCTTTTCGTGTTTCCTATTGGGGTGAGTTCTATGACATGGGAGCCACGTTAACCTAGTGGCTAGACACTGGCCTCTCTCACTGGTGGTCAGGGGTTCGAAATGCAGGAGGGCGGATTCGAATTGTTAAACTTTACTTGGGCTGACAGGTGGACCCAGCCCAAAATGGCTACAGGAAATATCTTGGGAAGTAAAGGCGGCCGGCGTGACACTGACCACATCAGCCCTGAGTGTCGTCTGGTCTATACAAACATGTGTCTGGTCTATACAAACATGTGTCTGGTCTATACAAACATGTGTCTGGTCTATACAAACATGTGTCTGGTCTATACAAACATGTGTCTGGTCTATACAAACATGTGTCTGGTCTATACAAACATGTATCTGGTCTATACAATCATGTGTCGGGTTTTAAAAAAAATTTGTCTGGTCTATGCAAACATTTTGTCGGGTTCTATACAACATGCGTCTGGTCTATACAAACATGCTCTGGTCTATACAAACATTGTCTTTTCTTTTACAAACATGTGTCTGGTCTATACAAATTTTTGTCTGGTCATACAAACATGTATTGGTCTATAAAATCTTTGTTTTATATAAATGGGTTAAGTGAGCAGAAAAATACATTGTTTATATGGCATAAAAAAGGGAAAACCAAAAAGGGAAAACCTTTGTTTCCATGGCATTTTAAGTGAGCCGGTAAAGGACCTTGTTTATATGGATAGTAAAGTGAGCCAGAAAGGCCCTTTTTTAAAATGACATTGAAAATTGAGCGAGTAAAGGCCCTTTGTTTATTGGCACAGAGCTTCCATGCCCAGTAGCCACACTCTACTAATGAAAAACAATTGCTGGGCTGGTCACTTGACTCGCATGCCAGATCACGGGTCCTAAACGAATTTTACGACGAGTTGCGTTGTGGTAAACGCTCCCAAGCGGCCAGAGGAAACGCTTTAAAGACACTCTGAAAATCTCACTGAATGCTTTTGGAATTCATCATGACACCTGGGAGACTGCAGCCAGAGACCGAAATTCGTGGCGTGCATCATTACGCAAGGGTGCAGTCACTTGTGAGGCAATCAGGAATGGAAGAGCTGTGAACAAAAGACAGAACAGAAAAACCACTGCAGGAAATCCTCCTCCAGAAACGTCAAGCAATCTTTGTCCACATTGTCAAAGAACATTTCGAGCCAAAATAGGCCTTATCAGCCATCTTAGAACTCACGGACTCCATACTTTCAACCCTACTGGATGAAATGAATGGTCATAATCATTCTTGATGGACAGACAACATTATTAACATTTATATGGCATAGTAAAGTAAGCCAGTAAAGGACCTTGTTTATATGGCATAGTAAAGTGCGCCAGTAATGAAGCCTTGCACACGCTTTGAGGCATATTGCGCACATGGTTCTAGACCCATATTGTTTTAGGACAATCGACACTCGGGCAGTGATGTGGTTCTAGACCCATATTGTTATAGGACAATCGACACTCGGGCAATGATGTGGCTCTAGACCCATATTGTTATAGTACAATCAATCGACACTCGGGCAGTGATGTGGTTCTAGACCCATATTGTTATAGGACAATCGACACTCGGGCAGTGATGTGGCTCTAGACCCATATTGTTATAGGACAACCGAAACTCGGGCAGTGATGTGGTTCTAGACCCATCTTGTTATAGTACAATCAATCGACACTCGGGCAGTGATGTGGATCTAGACCATTATTGTTATAGGACAATCGACACTCTGGCAGTGATGTGGTTCTAAACCCATATTGTTATAGGACACTCGACACTCGGGCAGTGATGTGGCTCTAGACCTATATTGTTATAGGACACTCGACACTCGGGCAGCGATGTGGTTCTAGACACATATTGTTATAGGACAATCGACACTCGGGTAGCGATGTGGTTCTAGACACATATTGTTATAGGACAATCGACACTCGGGCAGTGATGTGGTTCTAGACCCATATTGTTATAGGACAATCGGACACTCGGGCAGTGACGTGGATCTAGACCCATATTGTTATAGTACAATCGACACTCGGGCAGTGATGTGATGCTAGACCCATATTGTTATAGGCCAACAGTTGACACTTGGGCAGTGATGTGGTTCTAGACCCATATTTTTATAGGACAATCGACACTCGGACAGTGATGTGGCTCTAGACTCATATTGTTATAGGACAATCGACATCGGGCAATGATGTGGTTCTAGACCCATATTGTTATAAGACAATCGACACTCGGGCAATGATGTGGTTCTAGACCCATATTGTTATAGGACAATCGACACTCGGGCAGTGATGTGGTTCTAGACCCATATTCTTATAGGACAATCGACAGTCGGGCAGTGATGTGGTTCGAGACCCATATTGTTATAGGACGACCGACACTCGGGCAGTGATGACGTCAATATCTCCATGCAGCCTTCACTTCCCAAGACATTTTCTGGTACCAGTTTTAGGCCGGGTCGATCTGGAAGCCGAGGTCAAGGTTAAAGATCCGATTCTGAGCGAATTCGAACCCATGAACACTGCGTGTCTAGCTGCTACTGCAGCACACATGATGTATCATGATGTTCTATATTTCAGAATAAGCTGCTGGCCATGATGTATCATGATGTTCTATATTTCAGAATAAGCTGCTGGCCATGATGTGTCATGATGTTCTATATTTCAGAATAAGCTGCTGGCCATCATATGAATTTGATTGAATAGCTGTTTTAGAGCATACACGTTCTTTAATAAGAATAATTACATGCCGATCAGTTTCATGATTTCATATTTCATGTAGGGAACTAATCAATTTCTTAACCTCATATTTTATATCTTGATACTGATACATTCCATAATTTCATATTGTCTATCACCATCATCATGTGCCGTGCCAACTTGCATAAACTTTCATGGCTCTCCACAGATCTCGGTCCTTGGTATTCTAGGTCATCTCTGGTGATGATATTTCTCCATGCAACCATGTCACTCCATCCAGCATAATTTCTCTTAATCTATCACTGCTCCTTTTCTTACTGACCTTTCCAGTTGTTACGATGTTCTCCAATGCCTCTCTTCTCATCACGCTTCTTTCGTATCCATCCATCCATCATGTGCCATGCCGGTAAGCGTGGGCGGTTATGTTCTGCCATCTCACTCGATCACCAGAGTTATATATATATATATATATATATATATATATATATATATATATATATATATATATATATATATATAGAGAGAGAGAGAGAGAGAGAGAGAGAGAATGTTTTACTTTCATTTACCTCATCCAGTCGATGTTAGTTACTCTGGCAGTCCACAGTGTTTGCAACATTCGTCTTAGGAACCACATCTCCGTTGCTTCTAAGCTCTTCTTAATTTGTTCATTCACGTTCCATGATTCACTGTCATACAGCAAAACAGGTTCTATAAACATTTTAGATCAGATTCAATGATAGTGATGTAATTTGTCTATATGGATCATTCAGAAGAGAAACCCGAACAATGTTTCAAGATCCGAACATGGAAGGAAACAAGCTCATAAACAACATCATGTCTGGGAAACTGAAATACTTTGACCATGTTAAACCTGGCAGTGGTTTAGAGAGAACAGTCAGCGACTCATACTTCCTGGGAGAAGAGACAGGGGCTTAGAGAGAACAGTCAGAGACTCATACTTCCTGGGAGAAGAGACAGGGGTTTAGAGAGAACAGCAGAGACTCATACTTCCTGGGAGAAGAGGCAGGGGTTTAGAGAGAACAGTCAGAGACTCATACTTCCTGGGAGAAGAGACTGGTTTAGAGAGAACAGTCAGAGACTCATACTTCCTGGGAGAAGAGACAATGGTTTAGAGAGAACAGTCAGAGACTCATACTTCCTGGGAGAAGAGGCAGGGGTCGATCATGGTGAACATTTGACATTAAGGACATCATGAGTATGAAGATGTATGAGGCGAAGGAACCAATGATGGATTGGATAAATCCGATGTTATGCAAAGGATATCCGACATAATGATAATGCAAATAACTGATACACTCCACGTATTTATGTTTTCTTGTGAAGCACGTGATCAGTTCTATGATTTCATGTTGTCAATGTGAAGAACAAATCAGTTTCCATATTATATGTTATGTGTGTCATCATCGTAATCTCGTCCATGCTTTCAAGTTGTCAATGAGAAGAATGCAGTCCGTTCTTTGATTTCATGTTGTCTGTGTAAATAATCGGTCACATTTTAGATTTAATTTTGTTTGTGTCCAAAAGTAATCACTTCTATGATTTCATAATGTCTGTGTCAAAAACTGATCAGTTTCAATAAAGAATGTATATGTGGAAGACGTAATCAGTTCTGTGTTTTCATGGTGTCTGTATGAAGAACTAAATTGCATTATTTCGTAAGTCTATAATGGTTTAAAAGACAAAAATGGGAATATGATAAATACCAATGAGGAAATGTGCAACACATGGAAAGAATATTTTATTGAATTACTAAATTGTGAAGCTCCAAGTAACATTTTCCCACAGGAAGAGGTTCTAACATGCGAACCACAAATTGAAGAACCTACACGACTTAAAAACAATAAGGCAACTGGGACTGATGGAATTGCTGCTGAATTTATAAAGGCAGGTGGCCATGCATTACATCTAAAGCTATACGAACTAATAATAAAAATCTGGAGGACAGAAGAATTACCCCATGACTGGAAAGAGTCATTATTGATACCTATCTTTAAGAAAGGAGACAAGTTCCAATGTGGAAATTATAGAGGAATATCACTACTGTCCACAAGCTATAAGATACTATCCGCAGTATTACTAAATAGACTAAAACCATATTCAGAAGACATATTAGGTGACTACCAGGCGGGTTTTAGACAAAACAGATCAACAATAGATCAGATATTTATCTTACGACAAATAGCCGAGAAACATTGGGAATATAAAAGAGATCTCCATAACATTTTTTGTGGATTTTAAAAAGGCTTATGATAGTGTCCATAGGAATAGTCTATGGAATGCTATGCAGGAATTTGGAATACCAAGGAAGTTAATCAACATGACCAGACTATGCATGGAAGATACTTATAATATAGTAACATATAAAGGCAGGAAATCAGACCCCTTCCAAATAACATCTGGCTTGAAACAGGGTGATGCACTATCGCCGCTACTCTTCAATCTGGCTCTAGAGAAAGTTGTAAGGAAGATAAAGGAGGAATGTGATATTGGAGGAACATCCAAGCTGCTTGGTTATGCAGATGATATAGATATTATAGGGCAAAGTGAACAAAAGACATTGGAAATATTGACTCACTTAAAGGAAAAAGCCCAACAGATGGGGCTGGTTATCAACCAAGATAAGACAGAATATATGGTAATTTCAAGAGACGGAATGGCTAAAAACTCTGGCCACATACAAATAGATAATATGACCATTAAAAGAACGGAAACATACAAATACCTGGGTACAATCTTCAACTGCTCCAACATCATAAGGGAAGAAATACAAACTAGAATCAACTCTGGAAATAAGATATACTATGCACTACAACATCTACTAAAATCAAAGGCGCTATCTCGTAACACCAAAATCACAATATACAAAACACTGATCAGACCAGTTGTGCTGTATGGCTCTGAAACCTGGAGTACAACGAAAGGAGACGAAGCCTTGTTACAAACCTTTGAGAACAAAATTTTAAGACGCATCTTTGGACCCATTAGGGATACACAAAGTGGAGAGTGGAAAAGAAGAAGTAACAAAGACATTTATGATCTGTTTAAGTCCCCGCTAATCACTGGTATGAAGGCTAATAGACTACAATGGCTGGGGCATATAGAAAGAATGGAAGATAATAGGGAAACAAAACTCGTTTACACTCAGGAAATAAATGACAGTAGACCCCGAGGTAGACCAAGAAGGTGGTGGAGAGATAATACATGTACAGACCTACAAGCACTTGGAATCAACGACTGGCAAGAGAAGGTCCACCAGAGAGACGAATGGAGACGGATTGTATTTGCAGCAAAGAACCTCAATGGCTCGGAAAGCTGAAGAAGAACAAGATAATGGAGAACGTATCGGTCTCGTGACTTCGTGTTGTTTATGTGAATAACATGATCAGTTCTATGTTTTCACATTGTCTATGTGAATAACATGATTAGTTCCACGATTTCATGCTGTCTGTTTCATGATTTCATGTTGTCTATTCCATGATTTCATGTTGTCTGTATGAAGAACTGCAACACTTTCATGATTTAACCTGTTCAATGTAAAGAACTGATCAATTTCAAGATTACATGTTGTCTATTTAAAGAACTGATCAATGTAATGACTGCATGTTGTCTATGATAAGAACTGATAAATTGTATGATTCCATGTCTGAGAGAAGAAATGATCAATTGTATAATACCGTATTGTCTGTTTGAAGAACACGATCAGATCCATGTGTCCAACAGAATGTCTGGTAACCTGTTTCTGACCTTGCATCTATAAAAGAGCAACATGTTTCTCTATTATTTACTCAGTCAACAACTTGTCTGCTATAGTTTCCTCAGTCAACAACCTGTCTGCTGTAGTTTCCTCAGTCAACAACCTGTCTGCTGTAGTTTCCTCAGTCAACAACCTGTCTGCTGTAGTTTCCTCAGTCAACAACCTGTCTGCTGTAGTCTCCTCAGTCAACAACCTGTCTGCTGTAGTTTCCTCAGTCAACAACCTGTCTGCTGTAGTTTCCTCAGTAAACAACCTGTCTACTGTAGTTCCCTCAGTCACCAACCTGTCTACTGTAGTTTCCTCAGTCAACAACCTGTCTGCTGTAGTTTCCTCAGTCAACAACCTGTCTACTGTACTTTCCTCAGTCAACAACCTGTCTGCTGTAGTTTCCTCATTCAACAACCTGTCTGCTGTACTTTCCTCATTCAACAACCTGTCTGCTGTACTTTCCTCAGTCAACAACCTGTCTGCTGTACTTTCCTCATTCAACAACCTGTCTGCTGTACTTACCTCAGTCAACAACATGTCTGCTGTAGTTTCCCCAGTCAACAACCTGTCTACTGTACTTTCCTCAGTCAACAACCTGTCTGCTGTAGTTTCCTCATTCAACAACCTGTCTACTGTAGTTTCCTCATTCAACAACCTGTCTGCTGTACTTTCCTCAGTCAACAACCTGTCTGCTGTACTTTCCCCAGTCAACAACCTGTCTACTGTACTTTCCTCAGTCAACAACCTGTCTGGTGTAGTTTCCTCAGTCAACAACCTGTCTACTGTAGTTTCCTCAGTCAACAACCTGTCTGCTGTAGTTTCCTCAGTCAACAACCTGTCTGCTGCACCATTCTTTACACTCAGACATATTACCCCAACCCATCTCTATTTCTTCTTATTCATGGATTTTAGATAAACAAAGATTCCATAAAAGCATCTCCCTTTCCTTATCTTACATCTTTAGATTCAGAAATATTCGCCCATCACATCGCCAGTTCTCTTATCCCATGTTATGTAACTCAGGCCGGTCTAAAAAAAAGACCGGAGCCAATACACTGAATCCCTGAACTCTGCCATATGAACCAACATTCACTGTTTATGTTCGTATTGATGGACCACTATGGTAGACATCCCATTTTAATGTTACAATTGTTGTGATCCGTCTGTATATGCATGAGCCCGGGTACTGTTTAGGTAATGCTTCTCTATGACCATAAAGTTATGTATCGTTTATCTGTTGCACTCTGTGTTACATTTTCTGCAACACCAGGGATGATAGCTACCATCTCAAGGAAGCGTCGATTACTGTAGGCTTAGCGCCTGTGTGAGTTCTGTAAGTGTTTGTCTTTTACGTGGTTTTAAGATGCTATTGTTAGTAAAGCCGCCTCCACGGCAATGGGGCTACGGACGCAGTTCGTAATCTCGCATACCCGTGTTCGAAACACAGGCGATTTGGCAGCAGACTGCCTTTCGTTATATTTTTACGAAATGGTATGGGTGTCGATCGCTCAGAAGGCATTGGCAACCTACTGACGTAAACTTGCCAAGAGATCACAACAGCAACAAAAAAATGTTGGTGTTGACTGCGACATCATGTAAAGGATACACAACTAACTTTTTTTATCGTTAGCAAAAATGAAATTATGACTCCGTTTAACAGCATTTTATATTTGTGAAATAAAATAGAAATAGTGTCTATTAACCGTGTGACTGAAGATGTTGAATCGGTTTTGTTAATATGCATAATGTTGATGAGGCACCTATGGAGGCTAAATCGCAAACACACATAATGATTATTGAGGCTTTCAGAGAAGTTAAATTATAAATATACATAGCGAAGACTGAAGCTTTCTTAGACGTTACAAAACAAATCTACAAAGTAATGACTGGGTCTACCATAGAATTTATTGACAAAAAAATGGACAGTGATGATTGAGGCTTGACAATAAAGCTAAATCACAAACAGGCATAGTGATTGTTTAGGCTTCCATAGAAACTGCATTCATCATCATTGTCACGACGTTCTTAATGATAAGTGCGTGATATTGTCGTTGTCTAGGTAACGATACTCCTGGTGTGTCAATTGAGCTCTCTCACTGTCTTACACTATGACTCACCCCCGCAGTGCACATCCACCAGTCATGAAACAAGATTGAGTTGGCGCACATAATCTTTTAATCCTGAAAGAACACGGACAAACGGAACATGTTTATACATCCAGAAAACACAATGTAAATCCACCGAATAAGTATATCCTCCTCACACTTAATCCGCACACATCACTGCCTTCTCAAGGCCTCCTTACTCTCGAATGTACACGACAGGTATCCAGCTACTAGCCCCAGCTGGACCTCACACACGACAACCCACACAATGGGTATAGGCCTACACTCACTATCCACCCTACTCTGGGTTTTAGGCCTGCATTCAAACTCGGAGAACAACACAGTCCAGGACTGAGCTTTATCCGTCCTACCTCCACTTCTATCCTTCAACTCCCGACCCGTTCGGAGTCAAAACATCAACTCTCTTAAACGACCTGACCCGCAGTCGGTCTCTTCTCTCACTGACTTTCAAGTCTCCTGACTTCACACAACACTCAACTGTCTTTCGCCCCATCCCTGGGGTCTACACTCACCCTCCCTATTATTCCTCAGGACTGGCTGTTTTTCTCATCGCCAGGTCAGTCACTTTACTGTCTCCAACTTTCATCCATTCTTTCTCATGCCCGGTCACTCAACTCACTGTCAATGACCCAGGCCTATGTCAATCATCAAGAGTTTTGCTGACTGGCGTGGGCTAGCATGCTTCTGCACATCTGCGATCTCCAACAGCTTGTATCAAGTCGTGAGCTGACACATTTCCATGACATGGCACAAGACTGCCATGAATCTTCTCTCAGTGTCTTACTCTGTTTCTCTTTCCAGTTGTCATAAGATGTTCCGGCTTTCCTCTTCTCATATTATGGACAAAACTTTATGCCTGCTTCTGTTTGGTGTGTGTGGTAAGTTGTCTTTGTGTCATAGTTTTTGTCTGATATTTGTGATATGTTGTCTTTGCATGATAGCTTCTGTTAAAATTTGGCGATTATTCATTTTTACTGTCTATGGAATTGTCACCATTCTTCTGTACAACATCTCTGAAACCTCAAGGGATTTGTGTTGCTGTTTCTTGTTCACTAACTGTCCATGATTCACTCAGAGGGGTCTTTGAGTCTGAGGAATTAAGGCCGCCTGGCTAGTGCAGTCGCCGCGAACTGTGCAGGTTAAGATTTTCTTTTTGCCCCCACAATCCCACACCTTACGAAGGGATCGAACCCGGGTCTCCCGAACGAGAGTCCGGCGTTCTAGCCACTCGGCCAGCCGCTCCTCATTTTTTCAAAATGTAAATTCAAAAATGTTTCATTTTTTTCTCATTATAATTACAATGCAAGAATTATTTTTCTAGCCTCAAATATTGTCCCCAGTGACAGGAACCAGCTGTAGGTCAGTGATGTGATAGGGCCATCACATTGTGTAGGCCTGGATGCATGGAGCAATAGTTGGCCAATCCATCACATGGAGCAATAGTTGGCCAATCTATCACATTGTGCAGGCGTGGATGCATGGAGCAATAGTTGGCCAATCCAGCACATTGTGTAGGCCTGGATGCATGGAGCGACAGTTGGCCAATCCATCACATTGTGTAGGCATGGATGTATGGAGCAATAGTTGGCCAATCCATCACATTGTGTAGGTCTGGATGTATAGAGCAATAGTTGGCCAATCTATCACATTGTGCAGGCATGGATGTATGGAGCAATAGTTGGCCAATCCATCACATTGTGTAGGCCTGGATGCATGGAGCAATAGTTGGCCAATCCAGCACATTGTGTAGGCCTGGATGCATGGAGCGACAGTTGGCCAATCCATCACATTGTGTAGGCATGGATGTATGGAGCAATAGTTGGCCAATCCATCACATTGTGTAGGTCTGGATGTATAGAGCAATAGTTGGCCAATCTATCACATTGTGTAGGCCTGGATGTATGGAGCAATAGTTGGCCAATCCATCACATTGTGTAGGCCTGGATGTATGGAGCAATAGTTGGCCAATCTATCACATTGTGTAGGCCTGGATGTATGGAGCAATAGTTGGCCAATCCATCACATTGTGTAGGCATGGATGTATGGAGCAATAGTTGGCCAATCCATCACATTGTGTAGGTCTGGATGTATGGAGCAATAGTTGGCCAATCCATCACATTGTGTAGGCCTGGATGTATGGAGCAATAGTTGGCCAATCCATCACATTGTGTAGGCCTGGATGTATGGAGCAATAGTTGGCCAATCTATCACATTGTATAGGCCTGGATGTATGGAGCAATAGTTGGCCAATCCATCACATTGTGTAGGTCTGGATGTATGGAGCAATAGTTGGCCAATCTATCACATTGTGCAGGCCTGGATGTATGGAGCAATAGTTGGCCAATCCATCACATTATGTAGGTCTGGATGCATGGAGCAATAGTTGGCCAATTCATCACATTGTGTAGGCGTGGATGCATGGAGCAATAGTTGGCCAATCCGTCACATTGTGTAGGCCTGGATGCATGCAACAATAGTTGGCCAATCCATCACATTGTGTAGGCCTGGATGTATGGAGCAATAGTTGGCCAATCCATCACATTGTGTAGGCCTGGATGCATGGAGCAATGGTTGGCCAATCCATCACATTGTGTAGGCCTGGATGCATGGAGCAATATTTGGCCAATCCATCCCTCACTTAGTGTAAAGACGAACACAGGTGTCGAACCCTCATCCGATCGCGTCCATGACATTATCAGCATGGCTCCCTATCAGCTGAGCTAACGCGTCCGCCTGACCTCCAAGGGCAGGGATTTATTTCATCAGAAGTTCTCCATTATATCACTTGTGATGTTTGCTTGTCCTGTTCTGTTCTTGATCTCTGTGATACAATGTCTGTTTACTTGTCGTGTTCTGTTCTTGACCCCTGTGACACACTGTCTGTTTACGTGTCCTGTTCTGTTCTTGATCTCTGTGATACAATGTCTGTTTACTTGTCGTGTTCTGTTCTTGACCTTTGTGACACACTGTCTGTTTACATGTCCTGTTCTTTTCTTCATCTCTGTGATACAATGTATGTTTACCCATAGTGAATTTGAATAACGAAGACACAAACAATAGATTGCACGATATATTGCCTGGCATATTTTGCCTGGCCTACATCGGCAGAACAGAGCGGCAGCTGAACAAAAGAGTGACAGAACACATATCTCAATGGGTCGACAAGATACGACACACAGGCGATGCGAGCCTAGTGGGGCAGACCTCAGGAAGCTTCCCGCGTCTTAAATTGCTAGGCACATTCTCGTTAGCGACCATGTGATTGACAGAGACATTGCCTTTTGCATGTTGTTCAACACACACAATACTCGCTTGTTAAAGTTTGCAGAAGCAATAATGATCAATCAAAGCAAGCCAGATTTGTGCAAACAGAAAGACATGTTAGTCAGCTTAAAATTACCGTGGTAGACAATTGACATTACTGTGCGAACATGTGTATATTTCTGCTTGAAGGACTTATCTAGTTAATTTACTTTATGTTGTGTGAATTCTGCATTATGTACCTGACGAGATGCAGCGAAATATGCCAGGCAATAAATCATGCAATCTATTGTTTGTGTCTTCGTTATTCAAAGACTGAAGCAATAATAAACCAGGTGATTGTCCCCCACACTGTTGATGAATTGGATACATCTTCAAGTGGTATTTCATGTTTCGGCCTTTCGACAGATGCTAGCAATCACCGTTCGCAGAAAATAATTCCGATCGTTGTTCAGTACTTTGACTGGAAGGCAGGTGGAATCCAAACTAAGATTCTCGAGTTAGACAACACAGCAAATGAAACCTCAGAAACTATATCACAGTATATTTTGAGAACACTCCAAAAACATGATTTGTACTCCAAATGTGTTGCTTTTGCTGGTGACAATGCCAATGTGAATTTTGGAGGCATTAACAGAAGAGAAGGTAGAAATGTGTTCTCGCATTTGAAGGAAGCCTTGAGCAAGCCATTAGTAGGCGTTGGGTGTTCTGCTCATGTTCTGCACAACTGCATCCAACGTGGCACATATTTAATGCAGATTGACCTTGAATCTATTGTCTTGAAGATATTCAAATACTTTTTTTATATACACAGTCAGAACAGAAACTTTACAAGATTTTTGTAACTATGTCAACATTAACTATCAGCAACTGCTCTATCACTCTAAAACTAGATGGCTCAGTTTGTTTCCAGCTGTTGAGAGGCTGTTGAGGCTGTTTACTGCTTTGAAAGAATATTTTCTTTCTGTAAACCAACCACCTGCTATGATAAACAAATTTATTGGCAGCTATTGTAATAAAATTGTACTGATTGTGGGTTTAATCTGGAACGATGTAAATGAAACATTCAATATGTCCTCCTTTGTCCTCCTTGTTGTCCTATTATGTCCTCCTTTTGGTTCCCACGTATCTGACAACCCTAAATACACTAGACTTTGGAGAACGTCGCACAATTGGCGGAATGAATCACGTGACTAAAATACTGACGATAATTAAAGGTGGGTTACAGGAGGGCTCAAGGCCGTAGGATCGACTTCATTGCACCGGGTTTTGTCCCATATGGCTCGGTCTCTTTCCGCAGATGGGCCTGGCGACAGCGTTACACAGAGCACACACTCCGTAGCTTCAGCGACGTCCTCCAGGAATCTTGGATAAAATTGCACTGACCGAGCCGGAAAAAACCCTCAACCCTGGGAAAGCAAGGCTGGCGGCTTAACCATTCGGCCACGGAGACACAACGGGAAAGTTGGAGGGGAGCCCGGGGTAGACCAAGAGAGAATATGTTTGACACAATGACATACATCGGAATCACAGGCGGTTGATGACATACATGATAACCAATGTCACACGACATGGAGGACTGTAAGATGGGAAACATATATACAGTGTCTACGTCTATCCTAGGTTCGTTAATGTGTAGTATACAATATTTTCATGGCCATAATATGAGACATTAGGATACATATGCAACTAGGGAAACATAAACAACAATGTATACATTAGGGACATAGTCGCACATGAGACATGGAGATCCACTAGTGAAACATATACAACAATGTATACATTAGGGACATAGTCACACATGAGACATGGAGATCCACTAGTGAAACATATACAACAATGTATACATTAGGGACATAGTCACACATGAGACATGGAGATCCACTAGTGAAACATATACAGCAATGTATACTGTCAGAGTCCGACAGGGGACAGTGATGCAGGGACATCGTTACGACCGCCAGGCGACTTAGCTCCCAGGAAGGGATGCAACAACTTCGTTGCGCCTCCAGGCAAATAGGAGTTACCGGCCTGCGAGATCGCTGGCTGACCAGCGGTCAGGCCGCCAACGCAAGACGCATGCCTGCCACGTGACGCCACGTCAGGCAGGAGGCAAGTTGCGAACCAGGTCCAGACAGCTCTGGGACACGGAACATGACGGACGTGTGATTGAGAGAAAGGCGTTGTATGGTTTCTGTATTGAAAGGCGAGTGTCTGGACATCTTGCGAGTCAGACTTGTGAACTGTATTGTGGATGTAAGTTGTAAAGTATCCATTATATATATTTGTGATCATCGTTCTGTATTTGATACGTTAATAAATCCATCGAACGATGTGTCGTTGAGTCTTACGTCAAATCACGTTGTATTTGTACTGTCTCACACTTGTTAGGCAAGCGAGCCAAGTTTAAGACCCTGACATGTGTGAACGTGGAGGGCTCGTCCCGCTTTAATTTACTTATATTTGAACGTGAATAGCTCGTCCTTGTTGAACGTGAAGGTCTCGTCCAGCTTTAATTTAATTAGATTTAAACCTGAATGTGATCATGGAAGGCTCATTTTGATTTATTACTACATTATTTAAACATGTGTAAGATCATTTGTAAACGTACAATGCATACATTTTATTTGATCCTGTAAGCGTGTAAAACATTTGTGATTTGTGGAACTTGTCACCGTTTTGACCTTGTCGACATTGTGATCTTGTCGCCATTTTGACCTTGTCGCCATCTTGTAAACTTGATGTCCATGTCCTTACTGAATGTCATCTTGATGTAAGTGATGTGTCATCAATGTTGTAGAGTGTTGAGATACTTGTAGATTGTCTTCGTGCATTGAGTTTGTGGAACGCGAAAAGTGTTTGGAAAGAAAGTAACGTGTATTGTAAAAAAACTGTTGACGGACAAACTTACGACATACAATTACACTCAACGCCATACAAACCTAATCAACACTTAGTGACAAGCAGGCACACACCTACAAATAGACGCTAATTTATCTTCTTCCAAAATAAAAGCAGGTTTTCCGTACCATCTGAAACCTTGCCGTAGAGGTCATTTGTAGTCTGAAGTAACGACCCTACAGTTCCTAGCCCGATTTCCAACCGTTCTTCACCGCATCCAGGGCACTTGAGTATACTTTTTCCTTTTCGTATACTTTAAAAATGCATTTTAGGCACATATCGTCCATATAAACAGATTGTAAATTGTTGATTACTAACCACTTATAACATAGTGTGTGTGGCTGGTATTTCATTGACATTTTTCCATCATGTCTTCATTATTTGATTTCATTGATATGGGCATAAAGTTACAGTTACATGGTGATGAACTAACACAGTGGAGTGAGAAGAAATACTCTGAATACTGTGAACGCGAAGAAAGAGCAGCTGAAAGAGCGGCCAAGCAAGTAGAGGCAGAAACAGCCTTAAAGCAAGCAGAATTGTCTGAAAAGACAAAGCAAGCCGAATTAGAACTGACCGCAAAGACAAAGCAAGCTGAGATAGAAAGTGAGCTGAAAAAGGCAGAAATAGCAGCTCAGAGTAAGAGAGAAGAACTGGAATTACAGTTGAAGATGAAACAACTTGACACTGAGACTGCCATTAACAAAGAGTATAAGAAATCTGAAAGACTGGAGAAAGAAAACCAGTATAAGAAATATCAAGGTATTGTACGTAATTATACCTCGGGTGACTGCATCGCAGCCTTTACCCAAAATTTTGAAACTTTAATGGAACATTATCAAGTTCCACTTTCTAAATGGAATATTGTGTACATGAGGAGTTTGTCAGCGGAACCTCTTAAAGTTATTGAAACCATCCCCAAAGACCTCAGAAAAGATTACCATTATCTGAAATCTAAGATTATGGCACATTTTATGTTAGATGAGGCAGGTTACAGAGAACAGTTCAGTAAACTGAGCCCAAAACCGACTCAAACGTTCTCTGACTACCTCTGCTTAGTCCGAGATATTTTCACCAAATGGACGTCAGCAGCCAAAATTGAAAAAAGTTATCAGAGATTGGAAGATCTAATCATTAGAGACAAAATTGTGTCATCTATTCCTTCAGCCTTTGCTAAATTTTTGTTAGAGAATGAATGCTCTAGTGTGGATGAAATTGAAAGACGTGGGTCGGCTTACTACACAGCCAACAAACATTGCTTTGCTACTGAAGATACTAACATTAACTTTGTAGCAGCGGCTAACTATGACAAGCAACCTATAGTAGGCAGAAACCTCATAGGCCTACCTCTGAGAAATTAATCATTGTATTTATTGTAAAATTCACATCATCAGGGTGAAATGTGCGATCAGAACCCAGGGTACCAGACTTACTCATTAAACATGGTAAACAGACAGGACAAGGAACGTAAATCCTTCAAAAACTCACGAAATGTTTCCTCTGCAAGGCATGGGGACACCATCGGAAAGATTGTAAGGGCAGGCATATGACCAACAAAGCAAACGCCGCCTTGTTTGATAGTTCGTCTTCTGATGAAGAAGAGCCAGAGAAACATCCTGTGAACTCAGCACAGGCTTTCGACATATTCAACGCAACAATGCTCTGTTTGTAACACCTTCTATGAAGATGGTATTTTAACATGCGGTCATGCCATCCCTATTGCCAATGAAGAAGCTAATTTGGTAGTAGACTCAAAAGGCAGAATAAACATCCATCACGGATATGTAAATGGCAAATCTGCTACAGTCCTTCGCGACACGGGCAGTTCACTCATTGGCCTGAAGAAAACGTTCATAATTGC
>JACEFZ010009539.1:0-43023 GCA_014155875.1 Cepaea nemoralis
GTTATTTTAGGTTATTGAGATGAGTAAATACTTCAGTGGTTGTCATTAGTGGTATGTTGGAGGGAATGTCTCTACAGCATTTGTTCTCACAAAATGATGACAATAAAGATATGTCATGAGGAGAATCTGGTATTGCAGCCTTCAATTGGTTTATGTCAGATTGAAAGAAACTACTAAATTGATCGCATGTAACATGATTTGATGGTAATGATTGTGATGATTTGTGTTTGTTCGTCAAGGTATTAATTGCTTTCTGTATATAATTGATGTTGGTTTTATCTATTATTAAGTTCTTAAAACAGTTTTTCTTTTCCTTTCAAATAACATAGTGAACTTTGTTTCTCAGACTACAGTATGTGGTTAGATCTCAATTGTTATGTGCCCTGTCCCCATCTCTCATAATTTCAACTACCTCCTGGGTGATCCATGGGGGATAAGTGTGATGTTTAACTCAAACTTCAAAATCAATACAAATCTTTGAACTGTGTAATCCTGTCAATGTCGAATTAGTATTTCTAAGAATGATAAGGTGTCATAATGTTCGTGGTCAACAGACAAATAAATGTTCTTGTGGGCTTGGTTCATGATGGAGTGGAGTGATTCAGCCTGTTGTCTGATCTCTGGGATGAATAATATATCATCCACTTACCAGTGGTATAGAACTAGGTCCTTAATATTTGAGGCCCTTTGGTTTTCTAAGTGCACCATAAAGATGTCTGCTAGAATGGGGCCTAGAGGACTTCTCATGGCCACTCTGTCAATTTTGCGGTACAATATTTTGAAGAAAAATTAATTTAATATTAGTTGTGCACAGCAGTAGTAAATTCTTGAATTTGGATGTGGGTAGGCATAACTTTTGTTTCTTTTCTTTTATGCGATCACAGATGATGATCACTGTTTCTTCCATGGGTACATAATGAAAATAGAGGCAATATCCATTGACACCACGTGTTTTAGTTTAAGATCGATAGTATCCAGTAGTTTGACCAGATCAAATGAATCTTTTATTAAGGGATTGAATGGTTGAATGATTGGTTTATGAGCCCTGTGGAATGACTAACTGTGCAGTCACCTCACTGTTGAATTTACCATCTAGAGGTGACTGAATTTATTTCTTCACTTTTGCATACAATTCCCAGGGTTGCTGGCTTTAGAATCTAAGTAAAATTTGGTTTGATTACAAGTCTGAGTAAAAGATGCACCAGTCATCACTTGTAAGGCTTCTCTCCGTATGTATTCTCTTGTGGAATTTCAGACTGTCAGCTAGAGTAAAAGCACCACCACCGTCATAACACTTCTAAGGTGTCTCTTCTGTATGTGTTCCCTTGTGGTATTTCAGACCGGCAGCTTGAGTAAAAGAAGCAGCACACACTTCACACTTGTAAGGTCTCTCTCCTGTGTGTATTCTCTTATGTATCTTCAGATTGCCAGCTTTAGAAAAAGAAGTACCACAAACATCACACTTGTAAGGTTTCTCTCCTGTATGTGTTGTCTTATGTTCGTTCAGATTGCTAGCTCTAGAAAAAGAAGCACCACACACTTCACACTTATAAGGTTTCTCTCCTGTATGTGTTCTCTTATGTTTCTTCAGAGTGCCAGCTTCATTAAAAGAAACACCACAAACACCACACATGTAAGGTTTCTCTCCTGTATGTGTTCTCTTATGCTTCTTCAGATCGCTAGCTCTAGTAAATGACGCACCACAAACATCACACTTGTAAGGTCTCTCTCCTGTATGTATTCTCTTATGGTCGTTCAGACTGCCAGCTAGAGTAAATGAAGCACCACACACATCACACATGTAAGGTTTCTCTCCTGTATGTACTCTCTTATGGTTCTTCAGAATGCCAGCTTGAGTAAAAGAAGCACCACAATCATCACACTTGTAAGGTCTCTCTCCTGTATGTATTCTCTTATGGTCTTTCAGATAGCCAGCTCCAGTAAAAGAAGCACCACACACATCACACTTGTAAGGTTTCTCTCTTGTATGTGTTCCTGCATGGTAGTTCAAACTGCCAGCATGAGTAAAAGAAGCACCACACACATCACACTTGTAAGGTCTCTCTCCTGTATGTGTTCTCTTATGGTGCTTCAGATTGCCCACTTGAGAAAAAGAAGCGCCACACACATCACACTTGTAAGGTCTCTCTCCTGTGTGTGTTCTATTATGGTGCTTCAGATGGTCAGCTAGAGTAAAAGAAGCACCACACATATCACACTTGTAAGGTTTCTCTCCTGTGTGTGTTCTAATGTGGTACTTCAAATTGCCAGCTAGATTAAAAGAAGCACCACACACATTACAATTGTAAGGTTTCTCTCCTGTATGTATTCTCTTATGGTTCTTCAGACTGCCAGCTTGAGTAAAAGAAGCACCACAAACATCACACTTGTAAGGTTTCTCTCCTGTATGTATTCTCTTATGTATATTCAGACTGCCAGCTTCAGCAAAAGAAGCACCACATACATCACACTTGTAAGGTTTATCTCCTGTATGTATTCTCTTATGTCTCTTCAGATTTCTAGCTTGAGTAAAAGTTGCACCACAACTATCACACTTGTAAAGTTTCTCTTCTGCAGGTATTCTCTTGTAATTCATGTTCATTTGGCATTCTAGATGGTCATCTTGAAACAACAGACAATCCATTTCATTACATTTGTTTGATAACCCTTCAGTATGTGATCCCTTATATCTGTCTAAATAAACATTTGGGTTAGAAACATCAGACACGTCTCCTGTGGGAGTTCTTTGAGAGCTATAACTGACATAATCATAAATTTCTTCAAGAGACTGTGCAAAGCTCTGTGTATGTTTTTCTTGTGTTTCCTTATTTTGCTGCTGACAATTCTCAATAGCCAGAGATAGTTTATTGTTTGGATCAATCACAGAAGACACATTTTCTGACATGTGACGATTTTCATGTTTTACTGATCCCTTACAACTGGTCTCAACCATTCTTGATTCTGAGCTGCTGTGTTCTGTCATTTCTTGAATGCTGCTACCCCCAGCCATGTCTACCATTTTACTGAAGCTGTGACTCCTGTCCTCACACGGAACATCCGACAGTTCTTGTTTCACAACCTTCATGTCTATGCTGTCATATGTCCACTTTTGTAAATGCTCTTGTATAGGAAGGTAAGGACTCTTTGGAGACCATGAGTTTGTTTCTGAAATGCACAATAGTAAATAATTAATATCCTCATGAATATACCAGGTATTGATTATGAACAGATGTGTATGTGTAATCAAACAGGCACACATTGCATCTATAGACAATCAATTTCAAGTGAACAAAGATTGAGAAGAAGAATAATTAGTGTGCTCATGTATGATTTATGCCGATGTATGATCTATGCTGATGTATGATATAGGCTTATGTATGATCTAAATTCTTGATGATCTAAGCCAGAGGTTTCCAAACACCCCGCAGGCCTCTTGTTGCCTGCTAACTGTCAGAAAGTGGCCTGCGAAGCCTCGTTATTTATTATAATATATATTTTTTTTGCGCTCACTTGCTTTGAATTCAAGCGTAGACCATACACACTATTTATAGTAGTGATGGACTGAATGTTGTGTGTAGATTAGCTTTCCCTATTAACAGTGTCCATTGCCAACAGGCAAACCCACTCCAACTTTAAAGGTACTTGTAATTTATGTCCCCAAGTCAAGGATGACAGGTCAACATTTTAGTCCAGCTGTCCAGTGTAGGCGTTGAACACTTAAGCTTGGCATCATTACACATGTTCTTATCAATTCGACCATGCTGACCTGCTAATATATTTTAATAATTTCAAAAATGCACCCAGAGCGCCCCATCAGCATGTGATAATTTACTCTGCTTGTGATTGTTCTGCTCAGATATTATCGAATGTACCTGTTCAGTTTGCAACGAAACATTATGAAGTTCCCATATCCCAGCCTTGTCGATCAATCAGATTGCGCAAGGTGCCATGTTGTCATCTGTTACAACTGTTTAGCAGAGTTGGTAGTACTGTGTTGAATTTAGATTTTTTCAAATACAAATTTACCATTAAATCCTATAAATATGAGTGTGGAAAATCTAAAATCAAACAATGGTAAAAAGTAAACATGTGAAGATGTTGCTTGTCATGAATTCAATAGAAAATGGATGGAGAAATTTATGTTTATGCCTAGCCATAGTGGTAAACCAGTTTGCTTAATCTACGGATTTTGTGTTTCTATTACAAAAAAATTTAGTCAGGATCGACATTTCACGACCACACATTCAGACATAAATGTTCAATATCTGATCAATTTGGAGTTAAGAAAAGATTTTATAGCTAAAAAAGAAAGTTCTCTGACCAGGCAGCAGTTATTTTTTGCCAAGGCTAATGAACAGAGCAAGAGTGCCGTAGTTGCATCATACGAAGTCGCTCTTCTGTTGGCTAGCAAAAAGAAGTCGTTCACCAATGCAGAAGAAATAATCAAGCCTTTCCTTAAAATTGCTGCTAGAATTAGCAATTTTGGTCAATATTTAAAAATTGGGTTTTTACTTATGAAATCATACCAGTTAGATAGAGCTTGACAAGACGAATCCAACGGTATCTCAACGAAGACTGTACGCTGATTCTAAGCGGAATTATGAATTATATGGTGACGTAATTTAATACCAGGAAGTGCAATGATGAATTAACTGAGAAGACAGGATTTATCGCGGCCCTAAGATTGGAAACTGAGAAATTCTGCTTTCTATTACCGTGGCTTGTTTATTTGTAAACGGACAACGTTGTGCCATATCTCATTGCGTCCGGGGCGGCGAGGCCTAACTTGACGTATTATTTATTTTTTTTTATAGGATGTGCCGTGACCTAATTAACAATTTAAAATGGCCGCCAACTGTTTATTATTTGCCTTCTATTACCGTGGCTTGTTTATTTGTAAACGGACAACGTTGTGCCATATATAATTGCGTCCGGAGTGGCGAGGCCTAACTTGACGTATTATTTATTTTTTTTATAGCATGTGCCGTGACCTAATTAACAATGTAGCCACTGCAGGGTCTTCTCCGTGATTATTTATTGTATTTTGTGTAGGTATTTGTTTGCTGATGAAACTAGTTAAAACGTCCTGTGTTTTTCGTTATTCTTTTATGTAAGCTTCATTACTCTGTGTAATTTTATATTTTTTATATTTTCAGATTTGTCGCAGTACAAAAAGAAAAAAAAGAGACAAGTGAAATATTTCATCCAGCTAACCTTCCGAGGAGATGAATAGGTCCAAGTGGGCTGCCCATGGCCACTCGCTCAATTTGGCGATATGACTTGTTTAGACAGTTGAATTGAATGTCGGCAGTACATAATTTTAATAGCTACACATTCCGAACTGGGTGGACAAGATACTACACACAGAAGATGGTAGCCTAGGCAGGCCGACACACCGGAACAGTCCGGCTTCATAGGCCGGGAGACGTGTATATTTCAGTTTGAAGAATTTATCTAGTTAATTCACGTAAGTATTTTATTTCTGCAGTATCTACCTGACGAGATGCAGTGAAATATGCCAGGCAATAAATCGTGCAATCTATTGTTTGTGTCTTCGTTATTCAAATATATAGAAACTCACCACAGGAAGGTATGCACCTGAATTGTTTTATCAAATTGACACAGGCTGTGGCAAAGTAGGTGTGACAGGCAGAATCTTGAATGTCACAGGAAATGTTTCAAGAAAGAGTGTCACAAGTGATGGCCATTCTTTGGTTAATTGCTTTTTATGTTTCACAACTAATTTTTTAAATATATGTAAATTATTAGTAAGAGTACTTTCCTGTATTAGCTTGCCTGGTTCGTTGGCATGAATGAGACTCCTCACTTCTCTCAGGTGTATAACGCAGGTGTATAATATAATTTAGTATTAGGATCCAGAACACCAAAGACCGAGATCTGTGGAAAGCCATGAACGCCTACGCCAGCCGGCACTTGATGATGATTATTATTAGTATTTGCATATACAAAGACTATTTTAAAATGGGGTTTCTACTTATGATTTGGTAACAGGAAAGTAAAGGTCACATTCCTCTTTCGATAGAATGTTGAGAGGTATGAGAGGATCAACTTCATTGCACCAGGTTTGCTCAGTCTCTTTCCACACGGAGGCCTGGCGAAAGCATCGTACAAAGATGTGCTGTGACCTAATTGCTAGTTAAAAATAGCTGCACATTTATTATATTAATTAAATGTTATGTGAAATATTCGTCGTTAGTGAAAGAACACTTCATGAAAATGTATCATATTGTCTTAATGTACTAACTGCATTGTGACAGCTTTCTTTTCTTGATTAAATATTATAAACATTAATGTAAGTAACTGTCATATGGCAAATGACAGTGGTGCAACATTCAAGTGATGAGCTAGCGCATCAAAGAAGAAGATACAGAGTGTCACAAATGTTGAACATAGTGACACCAACATTGAACGCAATTTAGACGTCATGGTACGACGTCACATAACGCCGTAACATTGCTGATTCTTCCAAAGTTGAAGAGTATCTGCCTGCACGGCGAGGAACCACCAGTCTGCACACCAATAAGCCAGACATGGGACAATGGATACTCACACAAACCTCAGGTCCAGTATGACATCACACTGATGTTGGACAACAGGATGTCTTCATCCGACATACAGGACTTCGTGCTGGAGTTCACAGTCATTGAACATAAGCAAGCATACACTTATTTAGGTAGCAATGTAGTAACAGATTTGTCAACATATAAAGATATTAAAATAAGAATGCAAAAGGCAAGAGGGCTTTCATAGCAATTAGACATTTGTGGAAGTCAAAACAATTAGGATTATCAGAGAGACTGTTCAAGTAAAACATTAAAACAGTACTACTGTATGGATCGACTAAAGTCTTTCATTAATTGTTTACAGGGCAAAATAGGTACAGACTAAAACGGTATGACAGAATACCAATGTGGAACTCCTGGAGAGAACTAAACAAATACAAGTGTATCCAGAAGGAAAAATAGATACTGTACTGCATATGACATCTTCTGAGAACACCTGAGAATTGTATCATGTGAAAAGCCTTTATCCAGAATTGACAGGGCAAATGAAATAAAGAAGACCTAAAATCACAAGGAGAAGAGGATTAGAGACAGAAATGAATATCAAGTGGACATGGGTAGGTGCATGAGATAGCAAATGATAGAATAGCTTTGACTGGATTAACTGACAACCCAAACCAAATGTAGGATACAGTGAAAAAGAAAAGATTTTTATAATATCCAACATGGCAAGTCCCTAGATATCATAAAATATATCAGGCCTGAGGTATTTGATCTTTGACCTCTGCCACAAAAGGCTTCCTATCTAGGTCAATGTCCATGGATTCTAACATTCTGTTGACAAAAGTCGACCAACCGGCAATAGTCAATTGTGCAGCTGAAGGACACAATTCATTCATAACCAAACAATAATATATCCATTATATTTGACTTAGAGTCTTGAATACGGTACCATTGGATGTCAGTTCTATCAAACTTATTTTTATTTTCCCTCCAACTATTTTTTTAAAACATTAGGGAAATGTCCTATCTAAAGACACTTGATGGGAAGTCATAACAACTAGTTCTAGTCTAAAATTCCTCTCATCGAACGAACGAACTAACGAACGCAAATCTTTATTTTCAAAGGGTTAAGAATTGGGCACGAAGGCCCGTCTGACATTCTGCCCTTCTTCTCTATTTCCTCTCATACATTCTTTCATTCAACATCTCTTATGAAGCAATTCTTTGACAACAAAAGAACAATAAGCATTAAAACGCATGAAAAATAATCAATAATACATGACTCGTTGAGGCAATGTTTAACATGGGCATCAGAAATACCCAAGGCGGGTGTAACGTGCCATACATATGGGAATGTTTTTTTGTTTTATTTTTGGCTAGTTGTCGTTCGAGATAATTTACCATTATTATTGTCTTTGTAGCTGTTTTTTGAGGTGATGCATAAACAACAGAAGAGTGCCCATTTATGGGCTTCATGTGTAAAATTCAAAGGTGAAAATTGAAGATAATAAGAATAACAATAAACATAGCAAATGCTAACCTTATCTGTCTTATTGAATAATAATAGACAATGGCTGAAAGAGAGGATCAACTTCATCACACCGGGTTTTATCCCAGTTGCTTAGCCTCTTCCCAAAGGGCAGCCTGCCAAAAGAGTTGCACCAAGAACAAACTCTGTAACTCCAGTGATGACCCCCATGATTCCAAGGAAACTGAACCCTTGGCTGAATCGAATGACTGAGCCCGGAAACGAACCCACAACTTTTGGAACACGAGGCAGGCTACTTGGCAATCGAGACACCCCAGTGAGATAGGTGAGATAGTGTGATGATATTCAACACCTCAATCAATCAGGTGCTGTCTCCACAGTGAAGGTTGGCTCCAATGGATGTACATCACTGTATGTCTCTCTCCCTGACTGTACGTTCTGTCAGGCTGATATTTGTCCATCTCTTGATGTTATCTTCCCACTTGTGTCATTGTCTACCTCTTACCCTCAACCTTGCCCTCCAGTTTAGTTTTTATAAGAGTATCTTCTTCTTCTGCATTCATTCAGGGTGTTTTTCAGATGTAATTGCGGTGTGTCTGATTAGGCACCTTGGGCCGAAACTCTTAGGCCGACACATCCAACTTTAGTGTGCATTTTTGACAGGTTAGCATTCCTGGGGGACTCTCACTTTTGTGGTGCCGTCCACATCCCAGCTGGTCAAGTTAGAATGGTCACAAACTTCAGATCAACCCCCAAGGGAAGTCAGGGAAAGTCCATGGCATTTTCCACCATCCGGGTGGATTCCATAGTTGCAGAGCCGACCCATAGCGCTCTGGTGCTTGGCTCACTGAGGGAATCGTCATGTCCTGCTCATGGCTGCTTTAATTCCTCACTTCAATGTATTGGGCCTTTCGTTCACTACGTGCCGCTCCCCACACAAACCAGGGAAGGTCGGACTGTAGATGGTGTCCACTCAGAGAGCTTTTGTTTTGGACATGTGCTTAGTCACAGTACCTGGAAAACAAAAAGTTAGAGCTGCTCTGGGCACGGCAGACATTCAGAAAACTAGCTAGTCAGAACTGTTCTGGACACAAAGGTCATTCAGAAGACTAGATAGTCAGAGCTGTTCCATGCACGAGGGACAATTGGAAAACTAGCTAGTCAGAGCTGTTCCATGCACGAGGGACAATTGAAAAACTAGCTAGTCAGAGCTGTTCCATGCACGAGGGACAATTGGAAAACTAGCTAGTCAGAGCTGTTCCATGCACGAGGGACAATTGGAAAACTAGCTAGTCAGAGCTGTTCCGTTACATTCGGAAGACTAGGTCAGAGCTGTTCTGGGCACGATCGACGTTTCACTCGCACGTAATGGCGTAGTGCCAGTTTAATTTGGAGTAGGTTGGCACATCCATCTTCGGTGGGCATTTTTAATGAGGTTAGCCTTCCTCGGGTTATAAGAGTATCATGTCTTTTAACATACCGAAATATTTCATTTGCCTCCTCCTTATTTCTTTCATCAATTCTCTCTTCATTCCCAGTTTTTCTAGAATCTCTGCATTGATTGTTTTTGTTTCCATGAAATACAACATACTCCTCTATATCCACATCTTTGGGGCCTCTATTTGACTTTCTAATAGCGTGTTCAATGTCCAGGCTTCCGCACCATACAGTAGCATTGAATATATGTAGTGGCTAGAATGCCGAAATCTCCTTCGGGAGACTCGGGTTTCAATGTCCAGGCTTCCGCACCATACAGTAGCATTGAATATATGTAGTGGCTAGAATGCCGAAATCTCCTTCGGGAGACTCAGGTTTCAATGTCCAGGCTTCCGCACCATACAGTAGCATTGAATATATGTAGTGGCTAGAATGCCAAACTCTCCTTCGGGAGACTCGTGTTCGATCCCTCAGTAAGGTGTAGGATATTTTTTTGTCGGGGGCAAAAAGAAAATCCTAACCTGCACAGTTCGCGGCGACTGCACTAGCCAGGCGACCTTAATTCCTCAGGCTCAAAGACCCCTCTGCCATACACCGCAAGGTACTATATTGGCAGTAAATGACAGTGTTTCTTTTTACAATTCTCATTTTTAATGCGTTGTTAATCTCCCTATATTGTTAATACTGATTTCATGCCATTGAAAGTATTTTTGGCAATTCCTATTCTCTTTTTGATTTCTATTTCACATCTGCCATTATCTGTTATTATATGTCCAACACCATTAGATGATAAATGAATATCCATTGGCACCTTGCCGTCTTGACAGACGATAGTTTGTGCTTTAAAAAGGCATAATAACTTTTAACTATGGCGGTAGCGAGTGTGACTGATAAGGCCAATTTGCGCTGTAAATGTCCGTTCACAGTGGGTGCATGTGAACACGTGGTCATTTCCACCATCATGCACCATCTTACGTCTCAAACGCTTGGTGTGTGACTTTTCTGCAATAATTTTCTCCTTTGACTTTATTCCATTTCTGATATTTGCCCTCCATGCAACACGTTCAGCGGCGACTTGCTCCCAATGTGCATTATCAATGCCTGTATCAATCATGTCCCGCTTACACACATCTTTGTATCGTAGTAGAGGCCGACCCTGAGATCTCTTACCCATCTGTAATTCACCAAAAAAGATATCCTTTGGTATTCTACCATCATCCATCCTCCTAAGATGTCCTATCCATCTAAGACTACGAAGACTGAGCATGGAATAAACTGTCACACAACCTGATCTTTCCAATACTTCAGTATTTGTGATTTTGTCTTGCCACTTAATACCAAGAATTCTTCGCAGACACCGCATATGAAAGCTGTTTAAATTGTTCTCTTGGTGTGAGTAAGTTGTCCAGGTTTCACTGCCATAGAGAAGAGTACTAAGGACACAGGCTTGATAGACAAGGACTTTTGTTTTGGCAGTAAGCTTCCTGTTCTCCCAGACTCTTTTTCTTAACCTGTTCATTGTTGTTGCTGCCTTACCAATCCGGATGTTGATTTCCTGATCTAGGGATAATTTGCTATTTACCACTGATCCTAGATATGTAAAATGGTCTACTATCTCTAGTTCGGCGTCGTCAATAAAGATTGATGGTACCTCATGTGCACCTTGTGACATAATCTGTGTCTTCTTTTTGCTAATTGTTAAACCAAATTCAGAACAAGCATTGGAGAATGCAGATAGTAGACATTGCAATTCTACCTCAGAGTGGGTCGTAACTGCAGCATCATCTGCAAAAAGCAACTCTCTGATCAGTACCCTCCTAATTTTGGTCTTAGCCTTCAATCTCTGAGCATTGTAGAGGCCGCCATCTGAGCGTGAGTGAATGTATATACCACCATCCTGATCACGAAATGCATATTTCAGTAGAAGTGAAAAGTATATTCCAAAGAGGGTGGGAGCTAGTACACAACCTTGCTTAACTCCACTCTTGATTTCAAATTCTTCAGAAGTTGCACCATCAAACTTGATTATACCCTTCATGCCTGCGTGGAACGATTCCACAATGGACAGAAGAGTTGGTGGGCAGCCAATCTTCTTTAGTGCCTTGAATAGACCCTCACGACTGACCAAATCAAATGCCTTATAACCACCACTACAAACACCTTATTTTATTGTAAGAGAACAGCTGTAATAGAAAGCTGATCAAATACAAGTTTGCCAAGAGATATCTGTTACAACAGCCTTGCCAGCCACATAAATGAATAATACAGTATCTAACACCACAAAACTGAGAGTGTGTTTTAGTCCAACATTCAACATAAGCACGCCGCCATGTTTCCAACAGCTGCCAAAGTTAGTACAAAAACTCATAGATACTCTCAAATGATCAATAGCATTCATCATCATGATGATCCAGTGCTTTGTCAGCTGGCATTGATGATCATGCCTCTCCACAAATTATGAATTCCGAAGGCATGGATCAGTTTGTGTCTTGACTCCCTTCCGTGCCATGACACAAGACTGTCAAGGATCTTTTAATGCTCTCTTCCTCTATCTCTCTTTTCACAATGTTTTCCAGTTTCCACAACATGTACTAGTTTTTGTCTTCTCATAATGTGGCCAAAAATTAATTGTCCAGGATTGGCAGCCGTATGTTAAAATTGTTTCTGTGTAACACGCAAGAACTCTTTTTCTACCTTTCAAGGACAATGTCTTATTGCACAAAACATTCCTCATCTAATAGAATACAGTTTTTGCTTGTCCCATCCTGCTCTTTATGTCAGTGATACATCTTCCGTCTGATGTTATCCATGTGCCTAGTTACCAAGATATATAACAGCTTGAAACAGTTTGTGAGTTTCCAGAAAGTAGAGTTGTATCAAAATCCTTACAAGCCACAAAATGAAAAGCCTTTTAAGATGCCCAGAGGTGTAATGGGTTTATGGTGCCAGCCCCACAATTTATAGACCAATCAGCACTCAATGGGTGATGTGGTCAACATCAAGTGGGCTGACTTTACTTCCCAAGACATTTCCTGCTGCCTGTTTTAGGATGGTTGACTTTGGAGCCCAGGTCAGTTTTAGGATGGTTGACTTTGGAGCCCAGGTCAGTTTTAGGATGGTTGACTTTGGAGCCCAGGTCAGTTTTAGGATGGTTGACTTTGGAGCCCAGGTCATTTTTTATAAATGCACTTATGTATATTCAAAAACATGATCCCCAGGCCAGCAGGCAAGCATGCTAGTCACTTCACTGCCATGGTTACCAACCACCACTACAAACACCTTATTTTATTGTAAGAGAACAGCTGTAATAGAAAGCTGATCAAATACAAGTTTGCCAAGAGATATCTGTTACAACAGCCTTGCCAGTCACACTCCAAGAGAACAGTGTTTTGAAAACTCGAGGATATGAAACTTCAATATTCAAAGAATATTCTCCTGCAACAAATCAATAACACTACAAGTTATGTAGTCGGTCATTACCACATCAAAGAAGAAAGGCCTTTACTATTACCTCCATCCCATTAACTGAACCAAAGAGAGTTTTAGTCAGCCATTGGTCACAGAGCCACTCAGCTTTAACATAATTAACAGCGAACAAAAGAAGAAGCAAAATCAACAAACTTTGTTTACTTTGCAAATGTCAATAATTGTACTACTGCTTATAATGTTGTATTACATTAATGTCTGTTACAAAGAATAATTTATAGTTTATTACACATGAGCACACAACTCAGGATATTCCTTCCCCAGTTCAACAAAGTTAGCTAAATAAGTCAAACCAGTGAATTGTGAAATAATAAACTAACCTATAATTTTACACCAGAAATGAACACAAACACAAAGCAAACAAATCGTACACTTATTCATAAAACCCCTGGACATAAACCCCATATCTTCTTCTTCTTCTTCTTCTTCCTCAGCGTTCCGAGCCATTGATTTTCTTTGCTGCAGATACAATCCGTCTCCATTCGTCTCTCTGGTGGACCTTCTCTTGCCAGTCGTTGATTCCAAGTGCTTGTAGGTCTGTACATGTATTATCTCTCCACCGCCTTCTTGGTCTACTTCGGGGTCTACGGTCATTTATTTCCTGAGTGTAAGCGAGTTTTGTTTCCCTATTATCAACCCATATGGACCCATTGTCAAAGACTCAGATATATAAGAGTGAAGACCACCCTGAAAGAGTGGTCTACCTCAAGTAGATTAGAGGTAACCCAGTGCCCCTACATGAGGGCAGGGTAGGCGTAGGGAGTAGATAGGAAGGGGAACTATCAAATAGTTCTCTCATGAGACACGGAGGTGTCAACCAGAGAGTAAGCACTCTGGTCACGGCATAATCACGCCAACGTGATAGACACGGAGAACTAGAATGAAACTCAAGAGAGGCGACTACTCTAAGCGTGTTGAATGATGCAGCACGCAAAAGCGGTAGTGCGCCCCAGGTCCTTCCGCGTACTGTTTACACAGTACGCGGAGAATAGTCAGACAGGGGACAGACTTCGTAGGGAACACATCGCTTAGCGTCGATGCGTAGTTCTTTAGCTGAGTAGATAGATTTAGCAGTAGGGTTAGGAACGACTAGTGATAGGCAATTTCTGTGTATTCATGTGTGATTTATTAGCGACCGTTTTGTGCATTGATGTAATGTAAAGTGCCAGTGGCAATAAAATGTGTAATCAATTCCTCTCGTACGACTGACAATCTTTTTGTGTGGTGCGAGAGAAGTTTATCCCGTAATGCCTGAAGCATCGCTTGATGACAGGCTAGGATAAAAGTGGTGTCAGAAGTGTAGCTTGGACAATTGTTCAAGCTAAAACACTCACCCACGGCTCTAAAATAGTATTACTGTCAGTTAATCACAGGGTTTAATTTATGTTAGTGATAATGGCGTGTGCAGACTAGAACAAATTGCGAGCTGTGCCCATCGTGACCGATTAACGTTTATTTATGCTTATTGAAATGTTTTGTGACTTATGAACATGTTTTCTTCTGATTTGTAAGTATTATTATTATAGTTTTCTATCATTTATTTCTACAATTACTTATTTATTTATGAGTATGTATCAAATATGATTCACGGCGGAGCAATACATAAGAAATGAGCCGACAACACTATCGATTTTTCCAATCTAAAAATAGCGCTACGCCTGTGACGTATCGCGACTGACAAACAGCTGCCTTATGCCATTTGCAATCAGCAACAGATTGTTTACAAATCGCCAAGCAGCTGCTCGCCTGAATCTTTGTCTTATATCAAATATTATTGGTTTATATTAGCTATTTATTGAATATATTTATTTATTTGAACATTATTATTACTTTTATATTTATTTCAAAGCATTTATTTAATTATTTGTATACCTTTTCTATTTGTTACTGTCACGATGGCACTACTTTCGCTATGCAAATAAGACTCGGTCTGCATAACACTTCCATAAATTAAACAAGATTAGGTAAGGAACACAGAAGACATTAGAACGAAGACAGGACAGTGACATTTATTATTGACCTCATGGCAAGGGCCATTCAAAGTGGTACGAAAAATTTCAGATGTCGATTATGAAATATCGATAAACGGACACTTAAAGATATTTCATATCAACATGTTGAAACCCTACTTTTCACGACAAGAGACAGAACTAGAGACAGACGAACACTATGCACCCACACCTATGGATGAGACGACAGACATACACAACGCAACTACACTAGTTAGCGAGACTGGCAAAGCCGACGATATGCATACACCTAGTGAACTTACAGAAAACACACTTAGCACCACAACCGTACTGAATCAGGTAGATGACGACGGGATGGAACTACCTGTTCCAATTGTAGACAAGACTGCGACATTAGATTGTATACGGTTAGAACCGGGACTAACAGAAGAACAACGACGACAGACAATAGAATTAGTGACGGAATATAAGGACATATTTTCCGACATTCCAGGTAGGACGGACAGGATCGAGCACTCCATCCTTCTTTCGGACTCGAAGCCTATCAAATGCAGGCCATACTCTATCCCACTTAACTACAGAGAAAGTCTAAATAAGGAAATTCTTAATTTAGAAGCTAGTGGAATCATTCAGAAATCTACATCTGAGTACTCCTTCCCAATCGTCTTGGTCAAGAAAAAAGACTCCACAATTCGTCTCTGTGTGGACTATAGGAAACTCAACAATGTCACTAAGATCGACGCAGAACCAATTCCTTCCTGCGAAGATCTTATTCTGGATATGTCCACCTCCAAAATCTTCTCTAAATTAGACCTTACTAAGGGATATTGGCAGGTCCCTATGCAGACTCAATCCATCCATCTTACTGCATTCTCAACACCTTTAGGTCTTTACGAGTGGCGGTTTCTTCCTTTCGGACTTCGTAACGCTCCTGCCACTTTCGTACGCTTAACTAGAGATTTACTACATGGAGTGACGAATACGGTGACATATATAGATGATATTTGTGTCCATACAGATGACTGGACAACACACTTACTGAAACTCAGACATGTCTTCGATAGGTTGCGACTCTTTGGTCTCACTGTCAAACCGAGCAAAGTTGAATTGGGCCTACAAGAAATGGATTTTTTGGGTCATGTCATTTCACAAGGACAACTAAAAACTGACAATAGAATTATTACTAAAATTATGAACCTGACCATGCCTACAACAAAGAAGCAGGTCAGGAGCCTTTTGGGTTTAGTAAATTATTATAGTAAGTTCATACCGAACTTAGCTGAAATCACGAGTGTATTTTCAAATGTTTTAAAAGCATCAGTAAATTAGATGTCAAAGATGCATTATTAATTTCTGCATTGTCAAAATTGAAACTCCTATTTAGTAATGTACCAATCCTCCGTTTGCCGAATCCTAGGCTCGTTTATTATTTTAGGACAGATGCCAGCAGGATTTCCATCGCTGCAGTACTAGGCCAGTTTTACGATGGCATCTTCCATCCAATTTGCTACGTGAGCCGCAAGATCACACCTGCTGAGTCCAGATATTCCATATCAGAGTTGGAAGCCCTAAGCGTCATCTATTCGGTGAGGAAGTTGCATCGATTTCTAGCGGGTAATCACTTCGTAGTCCAGACTGACAACTCCCCAATCACGGTCATACAAAGTGGGGTGCATCGCAATGACCGCATCTACAGGTGGTCATTAATATTACAAAATTATACTTTTAGTATAGAGCATATTAAGGGTAGGGACAACATTCGTGCTGATACCCTTAGTCGACCATCTGAGGTAGAAATACCTGATATTCCACATGAAAAGGTAGTGTAAGAAATGGTAATTTAGTACACTTAAAATATCCTGTGTAAAATATCCTATGTAATACATAGACATCATGATCAAGACTGTGTGCTAAGAACAATGAACCACCATGTGTCCATAGACAGCAGAATAAGAACTGTGCTCCAAAAACAAGGGAATCAACGTGTGTACATAGACAACTCGTTACTTACTATGCTCCATTTGTGTTCCGGTGAATCACCTGTGTTAATCATGGAAGAACAGTGTCAGAACAATGCATAAATAACAGACACGAATATACTTGTCTACGACACCAGCGGACTCTACGAGTGGAAGAATACCCATAAGACACAAGTATGACTGTGTAGTGTATTTAATATACCCAGGACAATTGTGTATCTATAAACTATGCCAACGAAAGCAATTTCAGAACGTTATGGCAACCACTAACCTGAGGTAAATAAATACCATGTTTAAATATATTTATTTATTGTGATATGTATTATAACGTTTTTAATATAGTGATAAATTATAGTTAGATTAGTTACTTTAATATAGATTTAGATTAGATTTAGGAAATATAATAGATTTTTTTTTTGTAGTTTAGATAAATCATTAATTTACCCACTTACTTAGCATAAAAGTAGATAAGGATAGTACTTTAAACTTAATAACAGCTAATTAAAGACTAGGATAAAAAGTTTAGATAGGAACAGCACCATTTAGTCATTTAATTTCACTTTATTTCATTCCATCTTGATGAACACTTTAACAACCTCATCATTTAGGATTAAAATTAGTTTATACCTTATAGGATAAAAGGATTATACAGATGAACATACATCATTTACACCGTGTAAAGTAAAAATATCAATCATATTTTTCCATTTAAACAGGAAAACATTATTTAGAATTTTCTTACATTTCACATTACCCATTTCAGAAAGGTACATAACTCATCTCACATCATTTTCATTTTTTTTAGATAGTTAGATTACTTCCCTTAAATTAGATTGATTTTGTACAACAAATTAGAATATATATAGTTATAGAATTAGTATTAGTCTTTCAGTAGAATATAGTGTTTAATAATATCAGGGTACAAACTATCAACCCTATTTCATCCATGTAAATATTTTGTAAATACATGACTCGTGCAGCAAGTTACGCACAGTCATTAAGCTCAACTCTTTTCAAACTGAGCCAAACTTGTACAGTGTCACTTCAAGGTTTTTAAATAATTGGGAGAATAAAAGATGTGTGACAGAAGTGTGAAAGTGAGAGAAAATGGAAAATATACAATGGAGAGTGAGGACAACCAGCGGATTTATTCTACCGCTCAACGCGGCTTTTTATTATTTGTCTGCGTCAAGCGTTTGCTATCGGTGTTGAAATGTACTGTCTCGAATGTATTGTGTGTAGTTTAGTGTAGACCTTAGAGAAAGTATTTTAAGTCTCATAAGACGGAAACGTAGTCACGAATTAGTGTTATACACTTGTTTGTGGCCACATTTAACCGAATTATGGCACTTGAAAACTAACTTACATACAAATTATAGACAGACACACATGTTAGAAGTTAAGTATATTAA
Organism: Cepaea nemoralis; assembly: GCA_014155875.1. Lineage (NCBI taxonomy): Eukaryota > Metazoa > Mollusca > Gastropoda > Stylommatophora > Helicidae > Cepaea > Cepaea nemoralis. Next base: position 18,301 of record JACEFZ010009539.1, read on the forward strand.
TAGGTACATCAAAACACACAAACAACCAGAAAAACACACATGTAAAGTACATACATTTTTGAAAACAAAGGGAAATAACTCCGGGTCAGGGGACACAATAGACAACGAAACACTAACTTAACAGTGAAAGATAACTTTACACGCGGAAGCGAGATAGGTAAAGCCTGTCGCACACAGCTTGTGCAAGGGTTGTTTAATATTATATGGGGGACATGAAGCAATTCATGTGTTGACCCTAAGAAAGTCAACTTTGTATGGGTAGTGAGTTAATTTGCTATTTGAGGGCAGGTCTTATAAGACAATGGTCCGGTTCAGACAAACCTCTAATTAATATTGCGATTGAGAAGAGGGCTCACGCCAACCAGACAAGTTTGTGGCGATCACCAGTAGCCAAGTAAAGTGATACTACATTGTGACAATAGTCAGTAGACGTCTATTGAGTTACCCAGAACCAAGTTATCAGTAGTCTTTGACAAAAATTAGATACACTAATTTTTAGAAACCTCTTGCGTCACAACCATGAGTCAAAGTTTGTAACGCAACACAGGAGGGGAGGGTGTGTGTCAAAGACTCAGATATATAAGAGTGAAGACCACCCTGAAAGAGTGGTCTACCTCAAGTAGATTAGAGGTAACCCAGTGCCCCTACATGAGGGCAGGGTAGGTGTAGGGAGTAGATAGGAAGGGGAACTATCAAATAGTTCTCTCATGAGACACGGAGGTGTCAACCAGAGAGTAAGCACTCTGGTCACGGCATAATCACGCCAACGTGATAGACACGGAGAACTAGAATGAAACTCAAGAGAGGCGACTACTCTAAGCGTGTTGAATGATGCAGCACGCAAAAGCCGTAGTGCGCCCCAGGTCCTTCCGCGTACTGTGTAAACAGCACGCGGAGAATAGTCAGACAGGGGACAGACTTCGTAGGGAACACATCGCTTAGCGTCGATGCGTAGTTCTTTAGCTGAGTAGATAGATTTAGCAGAAGGGTTAGGAACGACTAGTGATAGGCAATTCTGTGTATTCATGTGTGATTTATTAGCGACCGTTTTGTGCATTGATGTAATGTAAAGAGCCAGTGGCAATAAAATGTGTAATCAATTCCTCTCGTACGACTGACAATCTTTTTGTGTGGTGCGAGAGAAGTTTATCCCGTAATGCCTGAAGCATCGCTTGATGACACCCATAAAACCCCTGAATACACCAGTATCCAGAGGGTTCAGGTCAAAGAAGAATGGCTACACAGCTACTTGCTGCCGCTGCCAAAACCGAACAAAGACCATTCCAAGATAAGCGGCTACAGAATCATTACGATGCAGAATACTGTTGGCAAGCTACTGGAGAAAATTGTAGCACACAGACTTGCTTGGGACAGCTAAGCTGCTTCTCACCCACACTTGGAGGATACAGACGCAACAAAGAGTCATGGCTGAATGCGGCGGTCTTTGCTCAAGATGTTTACGAAGGATTTCAGGTCAGAGAAGAGACATGTGCGGCCGCCATAGACTTAGAGGACGCATATAACAGAGTATCTTTCGAGCACTTGATGCAAACCCTCCTCAGACTGAAAGTGCACCCTCACCTTGTACGATGGATAGCTGCAGTTCTGCTCCAAAGGAAGGTGGTGCTAAGATGCGGGAGTTGGTCTTCTGAGCCGATAACGATATGTCCAGGATTGCAGCAGGGTTCACCACTGTCACAAGTACTATTTCAACGTGTATACGGTGCCGATCACTGAACAACAGTTGGATGGGAGGGGTAGGACTCTGTCATTCATTGACGACATCCTCGTGTATCGACAGGGTCGAGATAGACAGGCGGTTGCCAATGATATGCAGGGCGAACTAGATCGAATTTCCTCATGGTGTGCTGATGCCGATGCCATTGCCAACCCTGCAAAGGCAACGGTTACATGGTTCTCACTAAACAACCATATTGTGAAAACAGACCTGCCGGCAGTAAGAATGGATGGGAGCATTTAACCCAGTCAATGACATATCTTGGCGTAAGGCTTGATCGAAGCCTGTCCTTCAGAGATCATGTCGATTATGTCATAACGAAGGCTCGAAAAGGTTTGTCAGCAATGAGAGTCATGGCGACTGCCAATATCGAGCAAAGACTGCTAATACTTCTGTTCCAAGGAATTGTGCTTTCATGCATTGAGTATGCCCTGGCCATCCTCACTGTCAGCCCTACACAGATTGGAAGACTTGAAAAGGTACAAAACGAAGCCATGCACATCATTTTGGGCTGCACGAGAGACATCAGCTGTGTAGCAATGAGATACCTCCTTGACTTCCCGACAATGGAACACAGGATCAAGATCTGGAGAGCTCGTGCATACTTAAAAATAAGTGCAGATGAGCAGCACCCTCTGCATGATGCTATATTCAGAGAAAAGGGTGACAGGCTAAAGAGGGGCAAATCATGGATGGGTCGGGCGGAAGATGTCGTCAGACAGGTCTGCAGTCTTACCAGTATCAACCCCGGCAAGGAATGGGTGCCGGTGCCTCCAGCTTTTAAGTGCACTTTCTTCTGCATTATCACACTCGACAGACGGTGCAGAGAGCAGAACCCTGTCCGCTGTCAATGCAGAGGTTAACGCGCTCATCTATGAACACTCAGATAGCCCCGAAGTGCTCATCTATACAGATGGATCTGTTGTAAAGCAGCAGAGAAGTGCGTGGGCATTTACAGCCCGTTCAGCGGGCCGAACCGTTCAAGAATCCAGTGGTGCCCACTTCTATGACCACGAGCAGCATGACGATGGAGGTGATGGCAGTTACACAGGCTTTCATATGGCTGGAATCACAGCATTATACCAACGTGTGTGTACTAAGTGATTCAATGAGCATGATTCAGAAGGTCGAAGCTGGATCTGTACGTAGACAGTGGACTGAATCGCTGCGGAAGTCTGTTGTCCGTAAAGTCACCTTAATCTTCGTCCCGGGACATGCGGGAGTCGAGGGAAATGAACGAGCTGACAAACTGGCTGGCTCTGCACCCCCTGTAGATGGCCAGCCCATGGATCGTGCCGATGTTATTAACGTCCTTAAAGATATGGCGAGAACAGAGGACTTTGACGTCAGTGATTCCACATCGCTGTCCAGGATGAAAGACCTGGGAGTAAGAATCGGCACAGCCAGACGCGAGAGGTACATCGGGAAAACAAAGCGCCTCGTCAACCAACACAGAACTGGCACTATTAGCCACCGGACGCTGATGCATATGCTGGGGGGAGGATCTGAGCACCTATGGACATGTCCGGAGTGCAATGAATATACCCCAACTGATAACTGATAACTGACTGACCCCTGGACAGCTCAGTCAGCATCATTATTTCATTGTCATACATTAGCTGTAACAGTTGCCTAAGTGCCTGTGATTGACTAGTGTGGCAATATTGTTTTGTGTGAGCTTCTAAGCAGTTAGGACAGTCATCATTATTTATAAATGTACAGGCTGAAATTATGGCCACACCTACACAATTGTATATACGTAGTATAATGTATATACAGTATACACAAATAATTTACACAGGCTATTAGGGCAGGGAAGACCGGCCAAGCAAACATAGTTGGCCACCATAATCTTCATTGAGTTATCTACCAGAGATATTTTGGCATATGCTTTGTGGCTGTTCCTGTCAAGATCATTGTGATAGCCTGTTCACTGTGATACCCCATCATTAGAGACTAACAAGTGTTGAGTAAAGAGGAACACAACAGCCATAAACATCACATCCGTGAAAGTCAAGTCAAGGACCAGCTCTCACACCATGAGCTGTACTGGGTATATGGTGCTAGCCCCATATTTTTAGACCAATTGACATTCGATGGGTGATATTGTTGATTTGTTCAGGCACACAGTTATAATTTTGGAGCATTCTAGAGCTTAAGTTTGAATTAAACAGAAATCAAAATTAATATATTTCTAAAGTTTAAACACAGAAGACACAAACAATATATTGTCCAGTTTATTGCCTGGTATACTTCGCTGCATCTCATCAGGTGATTACTGCAGAGTTACATATCATATGAAGTGAATAAATGAATTATACTAGGGCTGAAATACTTTAAACAAATAGTCACTGATATTGTTTGACAGGAACACTGAGCTGATCCACGACTCTGGTTATCGAGTGAAATGGCGAGTCATGACCACCCATGCTTTCTGGCATGGCACTTGATTGATTGATCGATTGATTGTTTGACTATGGGGCAACAGTTTTTCCCATGGTGATTGCAAATTTAAAATGAAGTTTTTTCTGTTTGCATAAAACTGGCTAGAACTGTCTAATTACTAATGCCTTGATCAATTTTAGCAATCATTTATTGTTCATCAAATACAATATACAAGATGACTTCTCTTTTTTAACTTTATGATGACTATTAAATGTCTCAAAATAGCCATGCTAAGCATTTTATGACCTGTTGACTGCACAGGGATTCCTGAAGACTGATTAAATCTGTTTTCTACCCATACAGGTATATGTTTGATTACTTGATTTGCTAATTGCCTTTGCATTCTACCTATGTAAGTTGCGTGGCACTCACACTGAAATTGATAAATGCAGTTAGACGTGGTGTACAGAGACAATAGTTCTTTCACAGATGGGTGTAGCATTGAGGTGCTTTTATATCTGATCACTGGTTCAGCAGCAAAGAATCTTTGCTTTACGCTGTATAATATATTCATTTCATTAGTGTCCCCTCGAAACGTTAGTTGAAAAAACACGAGAGGTCTGGAGACAGATGATTCTGTTGGAGTAGGTTGGTAACGAAGTTTAATGAAGTCAGCTGAATATACAATTGATTACAGATTATGGTTAAGAGTTTCTAGTCTTCTTTTAGTGTGTCACCGTAGCAAATCATTCAAGTTCAATTAAACAGGGTCCATGCCTCTACTGAATAGGTGCAAAGCTGTTTAAATTCAGGTATTGGCCTATCCATGTTCCCTTTCAATAGACAGATCTTTGGATGGTGCTATCCTGTCAATCTTGAATTAGTATTTCTAAGATTTATAAGGTGTCATTATGATCGTGGTCAATAGACAAAGAAATTTTCTAGTAAGCTTGGTTCATGAGGGAGTGGAAATGATTCAACCTGTTGTCAGGTCTATGGTATGAGTAATATATCATCCACATATCAGCGGCAAAACACAAGGTCCTTAACACTTTAGCGGGCAAAGCGTCCGGGAATGTTTCTACCCATGAACGAGCAAATGTCTGAACGCACCCGTGACTATTATGCATTGTAAAAAAGCGATCTCTCAGCTTTCCGAGACTTCCGATTGTCTACATTCGGTTTCATCGATAGCTTGACAATGTGGCCACCATTTGCAAGCGTATACTTTGAATTTGAAAGGATTTTTTTAAAATAGTTATTGTGGGTTTCACGCTTTGTATTTCAAAATGGATTTCAATGATTCTTCAAGTGATAGCGGAGATTTTGCTGGGTTCAATTTAAGTGACATTGAAAGGCACGAAGTTGTCTATTAATCGGAGCTAGATATCAGTGATCAGCATTACTTTGCGTTAACAGTCGTGAGTCTGACTTTAAAGAAAGTGATTATGATTCGGAAAATGTGCTTGTAAATTGCCGTATAGATGACTGACAATCACAAACAATATGTTGTATTTTGTAAATATTTGTGTTCATGTGTGGAATAGCGGCATCATTCACATGAGTAAAATATTCTGCATGCTTTTCCCTTCATTGTGATGTTTATTTGACTAAAATGTGTTGACTAACAACTTATATGAGATATTTTTACTAACATAACCCAACATTTTACCGAACCTCAAAATTCGTCTTGCCCGTTCAGGGCTACAAAACAGAAAAACGTCTGCCCGGTAAAGGGTTAATATTTGAATCTCTGTGTTTTTTCTAAGTGCATCATAAAGACGTCTGCTAGAATGGGACCTAGAGGACTCCTATTGGCCACTCTGTCAATTTGGTGGTATGATTTTTTAAATGAAAATGAATTTTATATTAGTTGTGCATGACGGTATCCAGTAGTTTAACCAGTTCAAATGAATTTTTTAATACTAAAGGACTGAATGATTGTCCCACTGGATTAGCCATTTTCGCAAACCATTTCACCATCCTGTGTTGGACAGAATTGACCATAGATTAAATCGGTCTCAGTGGTACACCAGGCCTGTGCAATTTAGGAAGGCCATAGAGTTGGGGGTTTATGAGCACTGTGGAATGACTAACTGTACGGTCAACTCACTGATGAATTTACTACCTAACAGTGACTGAATTTCTTTCCTCACCTTTGCATCCAATTTCCCAGGATTGGTGGCTTTAGAATGTAAGTAAAATGTGGTTGGATTTGATGCAATTTCTTCTATTTTGTTGGAAACATAAAAGATGTGATTCCTGAGATGGTTGTTGTGAATGGCTTGGATTGCCACAGTAATTTAACAATGATTGCCTAAAAGAGGCTAATGAAAGTAGAACATTATATACAACTATCAGAAAGAGACAATAGCATTTTTAAGTATTGTGATGAGCAGACATGGGCATACCATGATAGAAGATGCTGGATGGACTATGGTGACATTGAGAAATATTATCAGCAGAGTTGATCCTGAATAGGGACCGAGATCTGAGGAGATACATGAATACCTATGGTAGTTGGCAGGGCACATGATGATGATGCAGTTTTGTATGTATTTTCAGTTTACAAATCTCAGTAAAATAAACACCACAGTCATCACACTTGTAAGGTTTCTCTCCTATGTGTATTCTCTTGTGAGTCTTCAGGTGGCCAGCTTCAGTAAAAGAAGCACCACAATCATCACACTTGTAAGATCTCTCTCCTGTATGTGTTCTCTTATGATACTTTAGACTGCCAATCTTAGTAAAAGGAACACCACACCCATCACACTTGTAAGGTTTTTCTCCTGTATGTATTTTCTTATGTTCCTTCAGACTGCCAGTATTAGCAAAAGAAACACCACACACATCACATTTATAAGGTTTCTCTCCTGTATGTGTTCTCTTATGCATTTTCAGATTGCCAGCTATAGTAAACGAAACATCACACACATCACACTTGTAAGGTTTCTCTCCTGTATGTGTTCTCTTGTGATTCATGTTCTTATGGTACTCTAGATGGTCATCTTGAACCAAAAGACCATCCCATTCATTTGACATCCCTTCACTGTGTGTTCTCTTATATAAGTCTACACAAACATATGGACTAGAAACATCAGACAAGTCCCCTGCCTGAGTTCTTTGAGAGTTATAATTGACATAATCAAAATTGTCATCAAGAGACTTTGTAACGCTGTGTGTAATGGTTTTCTTTTATTTCCTTATTTTGCTGCTGACAATTCTCAATAGCCAGAAATAGTTTACTGTCTGTATCAATCACAGAAAAGACATTTTCTGACATTTGACAACAATTCTCATGTGTTACTGATGCCTTAAAATTGGGCTCAACCATTCTTGATTCTAAGTTGCTGTGTTCTGTCATTTCTTGAATGATGCTACCCCCAGATATGTCTACCATTTTAATGAAGCTGTGACTCCTGTCTCCACACAGAACATCTGATAGTTCTTGTTTCTCAACCTTCGTGTCTATGCTGTCATATGGCCATTTTTGTGGATGCTCTTGTATGGAGTTGTAAGGATTCTGTGGCGACAATGAGTGTATTTCTGAAAGACAATAACGTAAATAATATCCTTGTGAATATACCAGGTATTGTTTATGAACAGGTGTGTACTATGTGTAATCAACTAGGCACACATTGCAGCTATCCATCCATCATGTGAAATGACAATAAGTGTGAGCAGTCTTGATTTACCATTTCACTCAATCACCAGAGTCATAGATCAGCTCAGTGTTCCTGTCTCGACCATGCCACATGATCAAACCATCCAGGTATTTCTTCTCTGTCTTCACCTTGTTCTCTTCCCCTCGATCTTGCCAGTTGTCACCAAGTTCTCCAACTGATTTCTTCTCAATTGTCCAAAAAATTGTAACTGCCTACTTCTAATTTCTCTAATCAGTTTACGATTTTAATTTATTTCTTGTAGATTTTGTCATTGTTTTTTTCTGTCTATCCAAGATATTCTTTGCATTTTCCTCAGAAACTACATTTCTACAGCCATCAGAAGGTTTTCATTTTGAAATGCTTATTGTCCACGCTTCCCATCCATACAAAATTAAAGGCTCTATGTAGCACCTCAACACACTGTTTCTCACAGCAATTGACATCTTTTTTATTGGTCAGTATGTTTTTCATCTTGCAAAGTACTACCTTCGCCACAGTGATTCTTATTTAAATATTTTCAAGGTATCTCCCATCAGATGTTATAACTGTTCCGAGACAATTGTACCGATTCACATGTTTAAGAATATTGCAGCTATAGGCAATCAATGTAAAGTGAATGAAAGATGGAGAAGAAAAATTATTAATGTGCTCATGGTTGATCTACACTGATGTATGATATAAATTTATCATGATCTAAGCTGATGTACGATTTAGGCTGTTGCATGATCTAAGTTGATGATGATCTACACTGGTATATGATCTAGGCTGATGTATGATCTAAGTTCAAATATTATCTAGGCTGATGTATGATCTAAGTTCATAATGATATAAGCTGATTTATGATCTAAGTTCAGGTATGATCTAAGATAAGGTATGATTTAAGTTCATGATGACATAAGCTGATGCATGTTCTAAGCTGATGTATGATCTAGGCTGATGTATAATCTAAGTCCATGATGGTATAAGCTGATGTGTGATCTAGGGCGATGTATGATTTAAGTTCATTAAGATATAAGCTGATGTATGAACTATATTGATGTATGATATGATCTAACCTGACGTATGATATAAGCTGATGTATGATTTAGGCTGATGTATGATGTAAGCTCAGGTATGATCTAAGAGAGGTGAAGTGACTGTGTAAGTTTATCAGCGTAGGTCAGCATGGCAGAACAGATAAGAACGCATGTTCTTAAACATCTGGTGAGTTGATGGCAAGGTAAGGGGTTCAACCCCTACACCGGACAGTTGGACTAAAATTTTGACCCATCGTTCTTGACTTTGGGATGCAAATTATAAGTACCTCTGAAGTCGAAGTGAGTTCGCCTGATGGCAAGGGTAACCAGTTATCAGTTGGGTTATCTTCATTGCACTCCGGACACGTCCATAGGTGCTCAGATCCTCCCCCCAGCATATGCATCAGCGTCCGTTGGCTAATAGTGCCAGTTCTGTGTTGGTTGATGAGGCACCTCGTTTTCCCGATGTACCTCTCGTGTCTGGCCATGCCAATTCTTACTCCCATGAGGCGCTGGACGCAGTTAAGGATCAGCGACTGATAAGAGGGAAATCATGGATGGCTCAGGCGGAGCAGACATGTGTGCATCTTGGAGAACATTAGGCGAGGAGAGAAATGGGTCAGAGTGCCAGCAGAGCAGTCAGACTTGTGCAGAGTTATAATCACATTGAGCCGGAAGTGCAGGGAGTGGCCAGCAGGGGCCACGGAAGTGGAAATCCAGCAACTAATTCAGATGAGAGGTAGGAGAAGGGCCTGAGGGTTCTTAGCAAAAGTTAATGGTCGACGTTTGGTGCAGGAGAGCCTGGCATATGATACCACAACATCTAGCTTAAGAACGGTGGTGGAGGCGGTCAGTGCAGCTTTCTGCTGGATGGAGAATACGATACACACAAACATCGTGATTGTAACTGACTCAGAAAGTATGCTGAGGAAGGTGAGGACTGGCAAGCTTCGGTCAGAATGGCTTGCTTCACTTCGGAGGTCACGGGTGGCAAGCATAGCCTGGATCTTTTCACCGGGCCATGCCGGTGTGCTGGGGAATGAACAGGCGGACAGATTGGCTGGCACTGCAAAATTTGGTGGAGTATTGATGCATGACAAGGCAGATGTGGTTGCGGCCTTGTAGGAGCACTTGTACACCTCGGAGCAAATAGATCACCATGGTCTGGCAAGAATGAGACAGCAAGTGACGAGGGGATATGGCCGACGCTCGACGCTCAGAGGAAAGGTGAGACGGACATGCCATATGACGGCACGCGCCACCGAAAATACAAAAAGAGAGGAAGGATTTTCCCATACGGACACACTAAAGTGGACGGGAATAGGAGAAACCAAGGGGAACATAGAAACGTCAGAGGACAACAACAGGAGACGCTGTGAGACTACTATACCAAGAGTTGTGTTTTCTGAGAGCTCCGTGCAGAAGTTAATAAGATCTGGACGACGCAATGTTTGCGAAGATCGGCAAGTGAGGAATAATGTGTTAACAAAGATTCATTCAATGAAAAGGACCGGGCGAGGAAACCTAGATGTTTTTCGGAAAAACGATGGAACAATGGAATGAAAGACTGGGCGTCAAGGCTAACGGAGTGGAATAGGGAGCTAATTCTTAGATAGATAAATAAACGCCGACCCTGTCTGAAAGGGCAGTTTATATTCTAGAATAGTTTGTCCATTTAATTCTACAGCGCATTAATAAATGGCTAAAACGTTCGCACGACTGCCGTCAGTTATTTCATGTCATTTTCAATTAAGGTGAGGAACTGTTTTCCATTGTTAATTTAATTAACGAGTGTTCAGTTGTGGATTTCCTTTTAATAATACAAGGGAAGACACGCATCAAGGCAAAGTGGGGACTTATCATTGTTTGAAGAATTGTAAACAAATATTCCTGCCAAAATGCACAACAGGTATCCGATTTGGTGTCAAACCAAGCGGTAAACTAGGGTATGCCTACCCAGCATGTGAAGACAGGATTCGGCAGACTGTGCGGAAGAAATCATTCCTGATTCAACGGGCAAGACGGCATTTACCTGCAAAGCGTTGTGGAACGTAATGAGCACGGCAAGGCACGTAGAGCGCCCTGGTCATCCACTGCACCTGTATTCGTCTCCAGTCGTCTCGACTTGTCTTGCCACTGGACTCAAATGGACTCAGGAGAGAGAGTGAGGTCGACGAATTGCGCAACTCTTCCTCACTTTAATCCAAGTCATCGCGCAAGTCATTCTTCATCCAACGAATTCATCATGACACATGGGAGGCTGCAGCCAGAGACCGAAATTCGTGGTGTGCATCATTACGCAAGGGTGCAGTCATATGTGAGGCAACCAGGACTGCAAGAGCTGTGAAGAAAAGGCAGGACAGAAAAACCACTGCAGGAAATCCATCTCCAGAAATGTCAAGCATTCTTTGCCCACATTGTCAAAGAACATTTTGAGCCAAAATAGGCCTTATCAGCCATCTTAGAACCCACGGCTCCATACCTTCAACCCCACTGGATGAAATGAATGGTCATCATCATTCTTGATGGACAAACAACATAACATCTGAACATATGTTTATTAAATTTCCTAACAATTTATGAAAGAACAGATACATTAAATTATAATTGAATAACTTATAACATAGATCTGTCTTTCTATTTAACTATAGTCGACTGAGAATATTTCATAGAATATGATTGAATGATTAAAATCTTGCAGATCTTCAATATAGACATAGAGTTGTGAAGAATCATACATTTCAAATATTCAAGACTTCTAAGAAAATAAATCAGAAATATAATGTAACTAGCTGACCCGGCCCGGCTTCGCCCAGTCCCTGGAGGGGATCTATCTATCTATCTATCAGTCTGTCCTGTCTGCTTGTTTGTCTGTCTGGCTGACCCGGCCCGGCTTCACCCAGTCCCTGGTGGGGAGCATCTCATTTAATTCATATTAGTCATATAAGCTCCCGTTCCCGACTATCTGTCTGTCTGTCTGTGATGCCCCTAGTTTGCTGCTCTGTGATGCCTACACTTGTATAATATTTATATCTCTTGGTTTGACTTTGACAATAATAATTATCAAATTTACTCAATTAACCATTAATTGATTTAGCTGCTTCCACATCAAACATTAGTCCTACTCCTTTTCCGTATTTATTACCCTCTGAACAAATTATTGTGTGTTTACCTGTTATTACTTTACCATACTTCCTCCACCTCATTGCAATCATAGCTAAGATATTAATCTTCATATGTTTCATTTCTTTAAGTTAATTATGCAACTTTTCTATCTCAACTATGTCCTGACATTCCACATGCCTATTTTAATCTTGTCTTGGGAAATAATGAGCTGCCCCTTGCCTTCCATATTCACACGGGGGTCTTTTACCTCTGCATTTGACAACAATTTCTTATTGTCAGGACAAGAGAGTGCCTTGCTCTGCTCAACTGCAGAGTTGTCCACTGAACCCAGTGGATACTTGGTCACACCTATGACCTTATTTTTCCCAGTGTCTGTGTAGATTTACATTCTGCTATTGTGTTGATTTTGATGGTATAATGCTTTGACAATTCACAAAGCAATGGCAAAGTCCAAAATGTAGAATTATCTAGCAAATCACAAACAACCAATAAATACTGAGGTTGAATGCAACATTCTGTAAAGAATATTTAATTAACGATTATGTTAAATTACACATAATCTTACCTTGACCTACACAGAACTCAGGTTGTTCTAACTTGACACTTAATGGTAGTTTACTCTCCATCTTATGTTTACAGTCAGTCTGAAAGGATTTGTAAGTTACATTTGTATGCAAACATAAACTATATAACTGAATTTGATATTTGGTTTTTCTAAATGATTAATGATACAAAATGTCTTACGATTACTTGAAGACATGATTAATGATATGTTATTCCTCAAGTCCCTGGTGCCAGGTCTTAGATATGACTGAGCTACCATATGACAGTAGATGGTACTACCTGCTTTCTGTTAGCACTGAATGTAGGGCAGCACTTACCAAACCCCACACCCCACATTGTGTCAACGGTTTCGGTGGAAGAGTACAATTGGGAAGGTACAAGCCTTATCCTGGTGCAAGGAAATGCAACTTAAAGACAAAATATTATGGCTGGGCAGACCAGGCCCTAAGCCTTGACTGGCAGCTGATCTAAGATCGAAGCTCTGACAGGTGGACAGTTAGAGCATTGCTTTGCTGATCTGGCAGCTGTCTGCAGCTTGTATTGTTCCAGATGTAGGGGTGTTACCATTCCTCAGGAGTGAACTAGGCAGGCCAAGAGAGGGATCATGCTGCATGGGCAACACATGGTCTCTATATTTTAGCCCAGGCTTTGTGCTATGGAGAAGTACAACTCCATCCCTGGTCTTAACCGATCTCGGAATAGAAGTGAGAGGTAGCAGTTACGGGTTATAAGTCCTTGTCAATTGGCGTAGACATGGGGCGCTATAACAGAATGACTGTTATAGAAATTATATAGGTAACGGTCGTGGATTGATATGGTAGAGTTCAGACATGAAAGTGAAATGGTGAAAGTATTGCGGTGCAATAGAAAATAGTATTGAGAGATGCACTAAAAAGCACTAGAGTAATATCTAGGTGTGACGAGACGTCAAATACATAAGTTGGCAACAATAACATTCGAGAGAGAAGCCATCTAGCAGTCAAGCAGGTTAGATGTGCTTGCAATAATGGGTACATCTGGTTTGCAGTAAAAGTCGTCTTTTTGTTAATCAAGAGATTGAGGATAAAGTGATGCAAATTGAAGTGATTATTTAGTGCAAATTGAAAATGATTAAAGTATGATGAAGAGGAAACAAAAGAACATCCGTAATAATTATTCTGTATCGTTACTGAAATATTCTTGACGACCATTTTTTTGTATGACATGTCAATCACTATGAAGAAAGAAGAATAAAGAAACAACAAAACCTGAAGTAAGGATGCAGTCCTTCATTGTTTCTACATTTCAAAAAATTATGAGTTTTACGTATTCTTGTTGAATGTTTGCAACTAACATCAGCAACGACATCAATACATAACTACAGAGACTGCCACGGTGTACAAACTTTCGGTCACTACGGGTTCTTCTGAGATGATTGGTCGCGACGGGTAATGACAATGTCAAAGCGCCATGCGTTGCCTCTGATGGTGGGAGACACGCACAGGTGTCACTGATCAGCAACCATCCACGTCAAGCTGGGCAATCCCCAGACAAATGGGTGCTGATCTGCCACAGCCTGCCTGCTTCAATGGGTGCTTGGGGCTAGACAAAATCTTTATCACAGGCTGTAAAATCAATGCACTAGGTACTACTCAAAAGAAAAATAGAAACCTCAAGCTACAGCTTGCAAACTGAAATGTAAGAACCATGTGTCCAGTATTTTCCACTGACTTGACAAATATTGATGATGTGAGAAAAACGGCTGTGATTGATGCTGAACTCAATCGTCTTAACATTGATATTGTTGGCCTGCAGGAGACTCACCTCGCTGAGGAAGGGTCACTCAGGGAAAACAATTACACCTTTTTGTGGAAGGGTAGAGGGCAGGCAGAAAAAAGAGGCAACATGGTGTGGGCTTTGCAGTGAAGAATTCGCTACTGGGAATGATTGAAATTCCAGCTGGAGGTAATGAAAGACTATTATCCCTGCGCTTGGCAACCTCTTGTGGTTTTGCCACCATTATCACTGCATATGCACCGACACTCACTTCCTCTGATGATGTGAAGGATTTGTTCTATGAGGAGTTAGACTCTGTGATCAAGGCAGTTCCAAAATCCGACTACATTTATATGCTCGGTGATTTCAATGCTCGTGTGGGCAAGGACTCGAGTTCATGGCCAGTGTGCCTTGGAAAAAACATTGGTCGCATGAATGAAAATGGGCAAAGGCTGTTGGAGCATTGCACCAGAAATGACCTATGTATTACAAACGCCATTTTTTTTAAACAAAAGAGCTGCATAAGGTCACATGGAAACATCCAAGATCTGGCCATTGGCATCAGCTGGACTTCATCATCACACGGAGACAACATCTGAACCAAACATCATTAACTCGAAGTTACCACAGTGCTGACTGTGATACGGATCATTCTTTGGTTGTTGCAAGGGTTAGACTGAGACCAAAGAGAATCTACATAGCTAAACACAAATCTATCCCTAGGATTAATATTATTAACATCCACGATCCTGATAAGTGCTTTGAGTTTCCCAGCAACTTGAAGACACTTTCACTGATACATCAGAAAATTGTACAGTAAGTGAAAAGTGGGGTAACCTTAAGGAAACTCTTTATAAACAACAATAGGGGTTTATGGCACTGTGGATCATAAGAGGCAGGACTGGTTTGCGGCAAACAGCCAGACTCTCCAGCCCTTGATTGATAAAAAGAAGATAGCTCTCTTAAGAAACAAGGAAAGAACAATGCATAACACTCTCAGTGAGCTGAAGCAAGCTAGGAAGGATGTGCAAAAGGCTGCCAGGCAGTGTGCAAATGACTATTGGATCAAGTTATGTGAGTCCATTCAAAATGCAAGTGATAAGGGAAACATCAGAAGCATGTATGAAGGGATAAAGAAAGCCTGTGGTCCAATGATCAAAAGAAGTGCACCACTGAAAACCTTGACTGGAGAAATCATCACTGATAAGAAACAGCAGATGGATAGATGGGTAGAGCACTATTTGGAGCTTTACTCAAGTGAGACCAAACTAGCGATGATGCCCTCAACGCCATAGAGGCCCTGCCAACTCTTGACCACCTGGACACACTTCCCACCATAACAGAAGTTAAGTGTGCTATAAATGAACTTGCATCTGGCAAGGCTCCAGGTAAGGATGGGATTCCAATAGAGGTTATCAGGAGTGGGCAAGACACACTCACTCTACAGATCCACCAGCTAATAGAGCTATGCTGGCGAGAAGGATAAGTCCCACAGGATTTCAAAGATTCAAGCATCATAACATTGTACAAGAACAAGGGCGATCGAGCGACTGTAACAACTATAGGGGTATCTCACTTCTGTGTATTGTTGGGAAAGTATTTGCCAGAATTGTTCTGCGCAGACTTCAAGTCCTAGGAGATCAAGTCTACCCCGAATCACAGTGTGGCTTCCGACAGAACCGGTCTACCATTGATATGATATTCTCATTGCGACAAATGCAAGAAAAATGCCGTGAACAGAATCAAGCCACTGTTTATTGCCTTCATCGACCTCACAAAGGCATTTGATTTGGTCAGTCGTGAGGGTCTGTTCAAGGCACTAAAGAAGATTGGCTGCCCACCAACTCTTCTGTCCATTGTGGAATCGTTCCACACAGGCATGAAGGGTATAATCAAGTTTGATGGTGCAACTTCAGAAGAGTTTGAAATCAAGAGTGGAGTTAAGCAAGGTTGTGTACTAGCTCCCACCCTCTTTGGAATATACTTTTCACTTCTACTGAAATATGCCTTTCGTGATCAGGATGGTGGTATATACATTCACTCACGCTCAGATGGCGACCTCTACAATGCTCAGAGATTGAAGGCCAAGACCAAAATTAGGAGGGTACTGATCAGAGAGTTGCTTTTTGCAGATGATGCTGCAATTACGACCCACTCTGAGGAAGAATTACAACGTCTACTATCTGCATTCTCCAATGCTTGTTCTGAATTTGGTTTAACAATTAGCATAAAGAAGACACGGATTATGTCACAAAATGCACATAGGGTACCATCAATCTCTATTGACGACGCCGAACTAGAGATGGTAGACCATTTTACGTAAATAGCAAATTATCCCTAGATCAGGAAATCAACATCAGGATTGGTAAGGCAGCAACAACAATGAACAGGTTAAGAAAAAGAGTCTGGGAGAACAGGAAGCTTACTGCCAAAACAAAAGTCCTTGTCTATCAAGCCTGTGTCCTTAGTACTCTTCTTTATGGCAGTGAAGCCTGGTCAACTTACTCACACCAAGAGAAACGTTTAAACAGCTTTCATATGCGGTGTCTGCGAAGAATACTTGGTATTAAGTGGCAAGACAAAATCACAAATACTGAAGTATTGGAAAGATCAGGTTGTGTGATGATATATTGCATGCTCAGTCTTTGTAGACTTAGATGGATAGGACATCTTAGGAGGATGGATGATGGAAGAATACCAAAGGACATATTTTTTGGTGAATTATAGATGTGTAAGAGATCTCAAGGTCGGCCTCTACTACAATACAAAGATGTGTGTAAGCGGGACATGATTGATACAGGCATTGATAATACACATTGGGAGCTAGACGCCGCTGAAGTGTTGCATGGAGGACAAATATCAGAAATGAAATAATGATAAATGAGAAAATGATTGCAGATAAGTCACACACTGAACGTGCAAGACATAAGATGGTGCATGATTGTGTTCACATGCATCCACTGTGGACAAACATTTACAGCACGAATTGGCCTTATCAGTCACATTTGCTACCACTATGGGTTGTAGTTATGCGTTTTTGAAGCACAATGTAAAAAACTATCGTCAAGACGGCACGGTGCCAATGTAATTCCTCAAGTCCCATTCAAGTATTTGAGACTGGGGATCTATTACAGAGTAATGATATTAGTTTATCACGACAAAAAAAGACAACACAACAATACATGACAGCTTTATGGAAAATCATTATTACTTGTCACACATCATACACATATTAAAGTTGATGTAATATTTATAGCTGCAGCCATTCTTTATTATATCTGTTTCCCACTTCCATACATCCAATAACGAGTCTTCAATTCGAAAGGAAAACAAGACATTCTTGTCATCAATGTTCCCTCTAAACTGTTGTTTAGGAGCAAGAATTTACGTTGTTAGCTTCTAACATGAAATGTGTGAGCACGCCTACATTTGACAATTAGGTACTTTTGGTCCCAATATTGTCTGCTTGTGTATTGAAGCTTGATGACCTGGACTGTGTTGATAACATTGCCTTCTTGTCCCACACATTGAAATGAAATGCAAGAGTTAACTAAACACATTGGATAGGAGGTCACAACAATTAGGTCTAAAAATTCATAGGGAAAGACAAAGATAATGAGAATAAATTAACAAATGATAACCTGATATCCCTCGGTGAAACTTCACTTCAAGAGGCAGAATTATACACTTATTTAGTTAGTAGTGTAGTCACAGATAGGTCAACATATCATGATATTAAAATAAGAATGTAAAAGGCAAGAGGACTTTTATAGCAATTAGACATTTGTGGGAGTCACAAAAATTAAGATTGTCAGAAAGACTGTTCAAATAAAACATTAAAACAGTGCTACTGTATGGATCAGAAACATGGAGAATGACAGGCAATGATTATTAATAAACTACAAACTTTACTGTTGACAGGGCAAAATAGATGGACTAAGATGGTATGACAGAATCATTAATGTGGAACTGGAGAGAACTAAACAAATGCAATTGTGTCAAGAAGGAATAAAAGATTTATGTACAGCATATGACATACTCTGAGAACACCTGAGAATTGTATCACAAGTAAGGCCTTTATCCAGAATTGGCAGGTCAAATGAAACAAAGGAAGATCTAAAAACACAAGGAGAGGAGAGTTAGAGACAGAAATGAATACTATCAGGAGGACATGGACAGCTACATGAGATAACAGAACGGCTTAGACTGAATTGAGTGATGGCCCAAACCAAATGGGGGGTGGGGGGGGTTGGGGGGGGGGGGGGGGGGGATAAAGTGAACAAAAACAGATTTTGATCAAATCCAACATGGCAAGTCCCTAAGTATCATAACATATATCAGGCCAGAGGCATTTGATCTTTGATCCCTGCCACAAAAGTCTTCCTATTTAGGTCTGTGTCCATGTATTCTAAAATTGTTTTGACAAAAGTCGACTAACTGGCCGTAGCATTTATTTGTCATCTGTGCAGCTGAAGGACACAATTAATTCACAACCAAATAATAATATATCCATTATATTTGACTTAGGGATACCACTGGATTTCATTATGTCAGTTCTATCCAACTTATATTAAAAACTTATATTAAAATTAAATATTGAGCACAACCCACCACTGGCAATGCTGATCGTATTCTGGTATGAACCTAAGGCTAATCCACGTTGTGGATAAGCCTTAGGTTCATACCAGAATATGATCAGCGTTGCCAGTGGTGGGTTGTGCTCAATATTTAAATCTCAAATCCCGAAACAACCAAATAAATCAACTTATATTAGTTTTTTTTTCCTTTCCAATTGTTTTTTCGAAAAATTAGGGAAGTGTCATGAAACCATCTAACAATCCTTAATGGGAGGTCATAACTAGGTTTATAAGACATCTGATCTCAGCTTGTTCCTCTTGTACAATACGGTATCGAGGTAAAGCATAAACAATGGGAGAGTGCCCATTTATGGGCTTCATATATGAAATTCATAGGTGAAAATTGAAGACAATACGAATAAACATAACAAATGATAACCTTATCTCTCTTAGTGAATAATGATAGATAGCAGAAGTAAAAATATGTGTCTAGTTCTCTCCTCCGAGACGTGGAATCATATATCTATTGATGTACGAATGTAGACAAAGTTGGTAAACATAGAGAGATTAAAATATTTAATAAGCACATAAGAGGAGCTTGGCCACGTGGCATGGTCGAGACAGGAACACAGAGCTGACCCACGACTCAGGTGATCGAGTGAGATGGTAGAACATGACCGACCACGCTTACCGGCATGGCACATGATGGATGGATGAGGATGGATGGAAGCAGAGCTTCCATAGTGCAAAGTTTGTGTTGCCTCTAACATTAAACCATTCATTACAGCTGTATGTCTCATAAACATGGAGAATGACTAAATCAATTATTAATGGACTGCAAACATTCTTTATTCATTTACTGGCGCCTGTATCTAATAAAAGGACTAAAGTGTTATGACACAATCACCATGTGGAGTTCATGAAAAAATGTTAAAATACAAGTGAATCAAGAGGTGAGGAAAAGAAACAGATTGAGAAAACTTGAAAATAGTATAAAGTAGTATAGCAATTTCAGAATTATCGCCCTTTTCGGCGCTCTCCTGTTTTTTATTTTGTACTTTCGCGAACTTTTTCCTGCGTCTTTGCACGATGACTTCCGGTTTGACATGGACTGCTATAAGACCAAAAAAAAAACGAAAGCAGTGTGGTACGATCAAAGGGGAAGTTATTCTCATATATTTAGAATTGGTTCGGCTAGCTAACTGCCAAGTTATTAAACAAAAAAAAAACGATTTATCTGGATTATATTTGGTTCTTTTCACGATTAGTAAGGTAATTTGTCTTATAACTCATGTATTTGAAAATTCCCTTCATTTTTTCTTCCATATTTGAATTCCCCGTTCAATTTTACATAAATATGAAGAGTTTCAACATTCCAGGTGTTTGCAGACGTTCAGGACAAAATATTTAGTGACATGGCCACGGCCGGCCGTCATACTCATACTCCGATTGCGGCGTCGAAACAATAAACTATAGCGAACCTGTATTTATTTACAATTAGAACTGGTAATTTAAGTACTAACATTAAACAGAATACAAATGTCATGTGTAGCAGTAATGTATCTGTGTACTTGCATAATATTTCAGCATTTTACATGACTGAAAAAAATTTTCAAAGCCAGTTTTCAGACCCGTCTGTAAACTTGTAAGGTGTTAAATAAGGAGTACTTTTTTTCTTGCAGCACTTAATTATTTAAATTTAAATACAGTACTGTAAAATAAGTTATATGTTTTAAATAAGTTAGTATTTAATTTTTAATTGCTGACTATTAATGTAGAAATGTGGTTTCTGAGGAAAATGCAAAGAATACCATGGACAGCCAGAAAGACCAATGAACAAGTCCTTCAAGAAACAAATGAAGATCGTAAACGATTAGAGACATTAGACGTAGACAGTCACAATTTTTTGGACATGTTATGAGAAGAAATGATTTGGAGAACTTGGTGACAACTGGTAAGGTCGAGGGGAACAGACCAAGGGGAAGACCTAGAAACAAGTATCTGGATGGCTTGGCCTTGTGGCATGGTCGAGACAGAAACACGGAACTGATCCACGACTCTGGTGATCGAGTGAGATGGCAGAACATGACCGCCCACGCTTACCGGCATGGCACATGATGGATGGATGGATGGACTATTAATTAATTATTAGATACAGAACAGTGTGCTATAATTGTAGAGCAGAAGGTAGAAATCAATTTTTAGTGAACAGTTAATTATTTTAATATTTAATATTTTAATTTTTTTATTATTTAATATCTTAATAATTAATTAACTGCTGCTTAATTTGTGCAGCAGTCACAAACTTAGTTACTTACATTAATGTTTATAATATTTAGTCAACAAAAGAAAGCTGTCGCAATGCAGTTAGTACATTAAGACAATATGATACATTTTCATGAATTGTTCTTTCACTAACGACGAACATTTCACATGACATTTAATTAATATAATAAATGTGCAGCTATTTTTAACTAGCAATTAGGTCACAGCACATCATAACAAAAAGTCTTATAAGTCAAGTGCATTTTTGTCAGAGACTCTGAGACTCTTGTGCTTTGTACGATGCTTTCGCCAGGCCTCCGTGTGGAAAGAGACTGAGAAAACCTGGTGCAATGAAGTTGATCCTCTCATTCCTCTCGACATTCTATCGAAAGAGGAATGTGACCTTCACTTTCCTGTTACCAAATCCATTTTAAAATATTCTCTGTATATGCAAATACTAATAATAATCATCATCAAGTGCTGGCTGGTGTAGGCGTTCATGGCTTTCCACAGATCTCGGTCTTTGGTGTTCTGGATCCTAATACTAAATTATATTATACACCTGCATTATACACCTGAGAGAAGTGAGGAGTCTCGTTCATGCCAACGAAAAAGGCAAGCTAATACAGGAAAGTACTCTTACTAATAATTTACATATATTTAAAAAATTAGTTGTGAAACATAAAAAGCAATTAACCAAAGAATGGCCATCACTTGTGACACTCTTTCTTGAACTATTTCCTGCGACATTCAAGATTCTGCCTGTCACACCTACTTTGCCACAGCCTGTGTCAATTTGATAAAACAATTCAGGTGCACACCTTCCTGTGGTGAGTTTCTATATATTTGAATAACAAAGACACAAACAATAGATTGCACAATTTATTGCCTGGCATATTTTGCTGCATCTCGTCAGGTACATAGTACAGAAATCACACAACTTACGTGAATTAACTAGATAAATCCTTCAAACTGAAATATACACATGTTCGCACAGTAATGTCAATTGTCTACCACGGTAATTTTAAACTGACTAACATGTCTTTCTGCTTGCACAAGGACGGCTTACGAAGGTTGATTATTATAGCTTCAGCAAACTTTAACAATCGACTACTTTGTGTGTTGAACAACACACGGAAGGCACTGTCTCTTTCAACCACGTGACCGCTCTCGAGCATATGTCTCGCCACCGATGAAGCAGGATTGTTCTGGCGTGTCGGCCTGCCTAGGCTACCATCTTCTGTGTGTAGTATCTTGTCCACCCAATTCGGAATGTGCAGCTATTAAAATTATGTACCGCCGACATTCAATTCAACTTTCTAAACAAGTCATATCGCCAAATTGACCGAGTGGCCATGGGGAGCCCACTTGGACCTATTCATCTCCTCGGAAGGTTAGCTGGATGAAATATTTCACTTGCCTCTTTTTTATCTTTTTGTACTGAGAAAAATCTGAAAATATAAAAAATACAAAATTCCATAGAGTAATGAAGCTTACATAAAAGAATAACGAAAAACACAGGACGTTTTAACTAGCTTCATCAGCAAACAAATACCTACACAAAATACAATAAATAATCACGGAGAAGACCCTCCAGTGACTACATTGTTAATTAGGTCACGACGCATCCTATAAAAAAAATTAAAAATACGTCAAGGTAGGCCTCGCCGCCCCGGACGCAATGATATATGGCACAACGTTGTCCGTTTAAAAATAAACAAGCCACGGTAATAGAAGGCAAATAATAAACAATTGGCGACCATTTTAAATTGTTAATTAGGTCACGGCGCATCCTATAAAAAAAATTAAAAATACGTAAAGGTAGGCCTCGCCGCCCCGGACGCAATGATATATGGCACAACGTTGTCCATTTAAAAATAAACAAGCCACGGTAATAGAAGACAGAATTTCTCAGCTTCCAATCTTAGGGCTGCGATAAATCCTGACTTATCAGTTAATTTATCATTGCACTTCCTGTTATTAAATTACGTCACCAGAAAATTCATAACTCCGCTTGGAATTAACGCACACTCTTCGTTGAGATACCGTTGGATTCGTCTTGTCAAGCTCTATCTAACTGGTATGAGTTCATAAAGTAGAATAGCCAGAAAGTCTATTGTATCATTCTTACCTCCAGGGCAAATAGAAAGAGGCCTAACATTACACGGAGAAGACAGACCAGTAACAGAATGAATGAGGTGAATGGTGATTATGGGTTGGGGGGGGGGGGGGGGTTTAGCTAAAAGAGAGGATCAACTTCATCGCACCGGGTTTTACCCCATGTGCTTGGTCTCTTTCCACAGGGCAGCTTGTCGAAAGCTTCGCAAAGACTCTGCAGCTCCAGCGACGACCCCCACGAGTTCCGAGGGAACTGCACCCGTGAACCCAAAATCAGAGTCTGACCGAGCCCGGAAGCGATCCCACAACTTTAGGAACGCGAGTCGAGTAGGCTGCTTGGCCAAAGAGATCCCCCCCCCCCCCCCCCCCCCCCCCCCCCCCAGTGAGATAGTATGATGATATCCAACATCGTTAAACGATAAATGAATGATGTAGTAAAATATTAAATATTCAACATTACCAAACTGAGTGTGTGTTTTAATCTAACATTGAAGAAAACCACGCCGCCATGTTTGTTGCAACTGACGAATTAGTATAAAAACTCAGAGTTACTCTCAAATGGCTAATAGCATTACCGAAACAATAATAACATCACCACCATCATCATCAAGTGCCATGCCGGCGGGCGTAGACTGTTTTAATCTAACAATGAAGAAAACCACGCCGCCATGTTTGTTGCAACTGACGAATTAGTATAAAAACTCAGAGTTACTCTCAAATGGCTAATAGCATTACCGAAACAATAATAACATCACCACCATCATCATCAAGTGCCATGCCGGCGGGCGTAGATATTCATGACTCTCCACAGATCTCAGCCTTTGGTGCTCTGAATCAACTCCGCCGTTGGTATTCCTCTATATGCAAATGTCGCAATCCATCCAGCATCATTTCTCTTGATTTGCCTCTGCCTCTCTTCCCCTCGATCTTTGCAGTTGTCACGATGTTCTCCAATGCTTATTTTCTCATCGCATTCAAAAAAAAAAAAGCTGTTTGTCTCTTTCTTATTATTGTGTTCTAGTTTCATCAACCTCTTTCAGGCATTTGTTGTTATTTACTTTGACAGTCCAAGGAATTCGCAACAATCTTCTCAGGAACATATCTCTGTTGCTTCTAAGTTATTCCTAATTTGTTCATTTACATTTCAAGATTCACAACTAAACAGCAAAACAGGTTCTATGGCACCTCAGCACTCTCTTTCTTACATTGAATGATAGTGACTTATTGCATAAGATATTCTTCATTTTCTTAAATCAGCCTTTGTTTGCCCTGTTCTGCTCTTAATCTATGTTGTGCATCTTCCATCTGATGTTATAAATGTCCCTAGATATTTAAAACCATCCACTTGGTGAAGAATGTTTCCTGCTATCTCTATTTCACATTTGGGTATCACCCTTTTTCTTTGATATCACCATGGTTACTGTTTTCTTGATATTCAAGGAGAGTCCTTTCTTGGCACTCTCTGTTACTGCAATGTCCAACAATGTTGTACGTCTATTTCACATTTGGTAAAT
>JACEFZ010009540.1:0-43772 GCA_014155875.1 Cepaea nemoralis
TTACTGTATCTTTGTTTTTTTCAAATGGCTGCGAGGTAGATGCGTGAAGCTGGAACTACTGATCTGACTGGGTATTATTGCAATGAAGGTAACCAGGCATCAGGGGATGAAACCTGAATTGTGTTAAAAATTGTACTTCATTTGTCATTTCAATGCAACTTACATTTTTTTTGTATATATTTCTATGCCTTATATGTATTTTCATGCATAACACTGGGAAAGAGTAGTCTCTGACATGAAATTAACACTACCCCAGTATATACATACATCATGAATGAAAGATGGCATCTTTCATTGAAGTACCCGGGGAGAATGTCAGAGCCTAAGTGCACAGCAACATCGTTACGGCACCCGGCGGACAAGAGTTGTCGGCTGGCAAGTTTCTTACCTGACACGCGACCAGCGCTGACGACAGACGACGCAAAGCCACGTGACCCCACCTGAGGCAGTGGGCAGTGTGTGTGATAATCTCAGACCTATCTGGGACTGGACATCTGAACGGACGTGTGTGTCGAGAGCAAGGCGTTGTGTGAATCTCCGTGGTTGTGAGCTGAACGACTGATATTGTGAGCGTCAGACCTATGAGCTGTATTGTGGTAGTGAGTTGTTATATGTTGTACATTGCTGTAACTATTGTTATGTATTTATTGTGGTAATAAATCCATAGAACTTGTGTTGCTGTGTCTTACGTCGAATAACGTTTGTACTTGTACTGTCTCACATGTGTTAGCCAACGAGCCTAATATAAGATCCTGACACAATTATACAGAGGTATAGTAAACTTGCAAAGATGAACATGAAGCAAACTGCATGAGCATACTTACTGACATCAGCTGAAACCTCATTGCCCACCCCACTGTCTGGCACCTGCTTGTTCCCAGCCCCACCACTGTTTTCATCATCAGATACAGTAGTGACCATTTCAGAATTAGCTTGCACTTTGACACCTTTTAATACCGATGGCAAGGCCTGTCCAGAACTGGAGTGATTGTTGTTACATGTGTCGGCAGTGGAAACACTGTCTCTCTGCAATGTGCTAACAGACAGTGTTGAATTACTCACTTCACTTTCCTCTCCATTGTTGTCATTGGAGTCTATTACAGGAGTGACTATTTCAGATTTATCTTCAGCTTTGAACAAACAAAGTGGCAGTGATGGCTTAAAATTAGATAATAGTTTACTGTCATCAAATCTGTCAGATAAAGACAGTCCTTCTTGCTTTGATGTCCCAGGAAGCTGTGTAAGATCTTTCACTCTTTTGTCTGGCAACTGCTGGCTTTCTGTGTTGCTATCATCTTCTCCGTCTGTGATAACTGTGATCAAACCAGATGTGGTATTGGATATAGAAGCATTTAATGAAGAAGATGATGACGGCTCTTTGGGTGGAGATATCCGGCCCCTGAGCCACGTACTTGGGGGTAATGACAGTCTTTTGGATGTACATGTATGTGATTTGGCTGCATTAGGTGAGGACAAGCTCTGAGTTGTTTCTGTAGAATGTTGCTGTGTAGTCAGGAGTAAGGATGAATCTGAGCCTGTATCTGTAGAGGATGATGCCACCCTTGTATCCAAAGAGGGTGGAAGTCTTGTGTCTGCATGCAGTGAAGATGAAACAACCTCCATCTGTGTTGATGATGACTTCACCACTGCACCTTTTGATGTTGGCTTTATCTTTATATGAGCCTGTTGTGTGGATGACTTTGAGGTTCTCTGTGTACTTGATGAAATCAATGGAGCATTTGGGATGTGACAAGGCAACTCATGAGGTGTCAGTTTGGAGCACTGGTTGGATGAACTAATGTTGGATGAATCATCTGTGTTATGTGTTTTAACTTTCTTTTTTCTAATACTTGGTGATTTCACACGTGTATGAAGCTCTTCTGTAGGAAAAGAATTTGTCAACTGCCTGTCATTTTTCCTAACTGATAACTCAGTTTGTCTGCATGAAACTGTTTCTTCATTGCTAAGAGAGGCAGCACCTGATGCCTTACCTTTATCTAACTGCGTCTTCACAGAATCACTCACAGATTTATTTCCTGAAAGTTTCTTGGTCCTGCTCAGTTTTATACTTGTAGAACATGATGATAGGTTAATATCAATGCCAGCATTTAACACCCCTTCCTGGTTCTTGGCAAGCATTTCTGCTGGTTTTGTACTTTTTGTAGTTTCATGATTATCACTGTATTTTACAGATAACGATGCAGACATTAACGCATGATTCACAGAAGGAAGGGCTGAACGATACAGGCCGGATTTTGAAACAGGTTCACTTATCTTTATCTTCTTTTTCTTTGCTTTTGTAGGATTATTAATGAGTTCTTCAGGTGTGCTGTTACTGGAACATTTCTGGGAGTTATTCTTGTCAATATCAACTGTATTTATTACATCCTCATCATCAGAAAGAAAAATCACATGTGTATTAGAAATGTATTTTTTTTTAACTGTATAATTCTCTGTTCTTACTTTATTTACTTCTAGCTCTGCCTGATTTCCAACAAAGCTAGCGACATCCTCACCAATGAGACTTAATATTTGGTGGCGGACACTATCTGACAAATCCTCTAGCTTGATAGTTTGTACATTACTGTTCTGATTTCCACCAAGATTCATACTTTCTGAAACGACGGTTGAGTCGTGCACACCTTCAAGCTGCACTCTAGTTCTTAATATATTTGGTGCTGCTATCTTATGTTCACTTCTAGACTGAAGCATCCTTGAAAGTTGCAGGCGCTCATCCCTAAAATAAAATAAAATTATGAATTACTAGTTATTAATAGATTTTCAACTAAAAATAATTAACATAATAGTAACAGCAGAGGAACTCCAATTACATGCCATTTAAAAATAATTGGGACATGGTTTTATTACCGGGGCGAGCATGTTAGTGTAGTCAACAGGAGGCTATGCTGAGAATGTCATGAGCGTGACTGGATAGGCTTCAATGCCTGTATTCGTTGTCCTCCAACATAGAAAAAGATGGATCACCTATTTCTCCGCACATGCAGGCCTACAACATGCGATGACCCTATCACATCACAGTCTCACGACTCCAGCTTCAGAACAAGTTATTATGTTTTATAACCATATTTTAATAACTACAACATTTTGTAATGAGCTAGTCAATACTATGGTGAATGATTACTCATAACTCTACAAGGGAGAATCCTAACTGCACCTCTATGTGGCAGAGGTAGTACAAGGTGTATTTTTAATGACTGTGCAGTGTTTGAAAATATTGCCGGCCCAAGTTTTGTATTTACCTATTATGTTGCATGAACTTTACAGAGGGTGAATACAAAACTTAGACCAGCAATATCTTCAAACACTTTTTTTTTAAATATTGCATATCCCTTACAGGACGTTGCAGCCAACACCAGCATTTTTCAGCTGCTGTTGATGTACTGGCAAGTTTTACGTTCAGTAGTTTGCCTTTGCTTTCTGAATTACTGGCTCACATACCCCCGTAAGTCACCAGTGCGCGCAAACCGCTGCCAATTCTTGCAGCTGCTGTTTTCCCCACGTGGACATACAGGATTACGAACAATGTCGTTAACACCATGGCCAGGGAGACCAGCTGTTTTCTCTTTCAAACACTGTACAGTCATTAAAAATATACCCTATAGTATGGCAAACAGCTTTGGGACAAGAGTATTTTCTGGGATAAGTGCATTAACTCTGCAACTGAGCAGAACAGGGCACTCTCTTGCGCTGACAGTTATAAATTACTGTCAAAGGCAGAGGTAACATTCCCTTCTGCTGTTGTGGAAGGTAAGGGGAAACCACCACATTATTTTCCCAAGATGTTATGACAGAGACAAGCAATGTTCTTTGGTCATGTAATGAGAAGAAGCATTGAAAAACTTCTTGGTGACTGTAAAGATCAGCAATAGAAGAGACAGAGGCAGAATAAGAAATATGCTGGACGGTCTACAACGACCAGGAGGAATATCATCAATAGAAATTATCCAGACCACCAAGGACCAAAATGTGTGGAGAAATAGGTGTGATGATAATAACTGCACTTTCTCAAAGAAATTTCAGAAATCCATTTTATGAGGCTGGATCAAACCTACAGATGTACTGAAAAAAATATAGGCACTATGCAGACTATACCCAGACAACTGGTGTTGTTAAGTAGTACGCTTACAAATATGCTACCACAATTTCACAAGAAATTGTTTAGAAATGGGACCAAATGTTGATTACAGGTAATCAACCTCTCCCTCCCTTTCTCTCTCTCTCTTACACACACATGCATACACACACTTTTCTCATTTTTGTTTTATATATATATATTGAATAATGAAGACACAAACAATAGATTGCACCTGGCATATTTCGCTGCATCTCGTCAGGTACATACTGCAGAAATCACACAACTTACGTGAATTAATTAGATAAATCCTTCAAACTGAAATATACACATGTTCGCACAGTAATGTCGATTGCCTACCACGGTAATTTTAAACTGACTAACATGTCTTTCTGCTTACACAAGGACGGCTTACGAAGGTTGATTAGTATGGCTTCAGCAAACTTTAACAATCGACTACTTTGTGTGTTGAACAACACACGGAAGGCACTGTCTCTTTCAACCACGTGAGCAGTCTCGAGCACATGTCTCCTGACCGAAGAAGCCAGATTTTTCTGGTGTGTCGGCCTGCCTAGGCTACCATCTTCTGTATGTAGTATTTTGTCCAACCAATTCGGAATATGTTCCGAAACCCTGCAATGTAACTGTCGCTCAGTTCTGCCTATGTAGATGGCCTCGCATCTGCATGTAAATTGGTAAATACAATTTGATTTGGCATACAAAGCTACAGGTTCTTTTACTGCTGGGACTGGGATCGGTGTGTTTCGGTACCTGATGACTAGAGCTGCAGCACAGAATGTTCGCTCGACTGCTGTGGTGAGCCGGTCCTGCAGACGTTGCATTACGTCATCTCCTCGGTGTTCTATTGTTTGTGTCTTCGTTATTCAAATTCATCACGGGAAAACATTGTTTTGAATTATATATATATATACATATATACACACACATACATACCTATATATACATACATGCATACATATATATATATATGTTACATATTATATATATGTCCTTTACAGGACATCGCTGTCAACATCAGCATCTTTCAGCTGATTGTTTATTTCTTGGCAAGATTACTCTCAGTAGTTTGCCATTGCTTTCTGAGTGATCGGCTCAATACCCCGTAAGTTACCTACGCAGAGAGAACCGCTACCAATTCTCGCACAATGTCACGTTATCTACGAGAGTATACATCATGTGTCCTGCCAACTGATGCAGGCATTCATGTCTCAGTGTTAGATCTTAGTGTTCTGATATTCCTCCAAGCCATTGTCTTAGACAACCAAGTATGATTTCCCTCAGTCTGCCAACACTTTTCCCACTGCTGGTCCTCCCAGTCATCACAATGCCTTTTTAAAATCTCATTATATGACCAAAAACATCTCTTTCTTATTGTTGTATATAATCTTCTTGCATTAGCCTCCTGCAGGCAATCATTGTTGGTTACTCTGGCCATTAAAGGTAGGTAAACATATAGCAACAAATTCCCTAAATAAAATAATGGCATAAATGAGCACACAGGTCAATCAGGCCATGCAACAAGCCTGTCTCAGAATGACATACAGACAGGGGTTTAAAGGCCAGGATCGACTTCACTGCGCTGGGGTTTATCCTGTATAGATCGGTCTCTTTCCACAGGGAGGCCTGCCTGAAGTGTTGCACACATCACAACCTCCAGGGGTCTAAAAAAAACGTGCACTCGTGAACTGAATGACGGAGCCAGGAATTAAACCTACAACCTTCAGAGCATAAGACATGCGGTTTAACTACTTCACCACAGGTACCCCAAAAATGAGATAAACTTACTTGTAACATTACCAAACATAAAAGATTACCTGGAATTTGGAGCGTTGATAATTTTCTTGATACTGTCCTTGGTAAGCTGCGGCTTACACACACGTTTTGACCGTGACTGGCCTGCCTTATCATTGTTGCTTTCACTGGCTGCAACAGGCTGAATACTCTCGCTTGAACATCTTTTGCGACTAACCTTCGATACTGTCTTTGTTTGTGGTTCTTTAATGTTGTCTAATACACTTTGTTCGATTGATTTTCTAATGTCATCCAGGGAACTTACATTGGAACTCTGTTGCAGGGCAGATGCAGCTGATTCTGCTGGCAAATACCGTGAATGTTTAACAGTTAATGGGTTACTGATGTTGGAATGTTGACTTCTATAAATGTTTGGGTTGCCCTTATTATATGACTGCTGCTGGTGGGGTAATGAAACTGCCTCTTTGCCAGAAGTTTTGTGTTTGCTCTTCAACAAATTCTTATCTTCTTTAAAAGCTTTGCATTGTGTTTCTTTAAGTTCTTTAGACACATGTCCAGCTCGCTCATGTATACTGTTGTTACCAGAAGGTATCAGTGTGTGAATATTGAAACCAAGGGACTGCACGTTTACTGATTTATACTTCCTCTCTTCAGAAATACATGGAACCTGCTGTCTCCTGGGAATCTCTTTCACAGGCGAAACAAAAACTGTTCTAGATGTTTTGGCAAAAGTATCCTGCAATAGTTGATCATCAACTCTCTTTAGCAATTTCCTATCCTGTACATTGGGGTCTCTTTGTCTTTCGCTGTTATAATTTGAAGTACTAAGTTGTTGAGAGGGGTACTGATGGCCAGTAAAATAAACATCATCCATACTAGCCAGAAACTGTTCATGTTGTAACAATGACTGCTCATCCCAGGCTTCCGGAATTGTTGAACTAGCAAAGTCCCTCACATGGGAGTGTTTGGGCACTTCTTTCTGGTGGGCAAAGTTTGTTCCCAATTTTTGGGGTCTCCTATCCACCTTCCAAGGTAAAGATATTCCTTCAGAACTACGGTACTGTTGAGAGAAACTATAGGCACCTGAGCCCCATGGTTGAGGATATTGGCTTACTGATTGACTGTTTTTATCACTGGTATTTCTAATGTTGTTTATTAAAGGTGGTATCCTTAGATTACCTGTTTCGCTGAAGGTTCCAGTGTTACTGAACTCCTCTCGTGGCCAGTAATTGGCCCTGACTGTATACGGAAACAAAGCGTTTTGGTGACGCTGTCCAAAACTGAAGCCTCGTGAAGGTGTTCTGTTATCATAATGACTCTGGGACGAGAAGCCTAAATCTTGGGATTTTGCTATTTTGTGAGTGTCACTAGATTGGCTGTTATATCCATTGAAAACACCATGTTTTGACTTATAACTGCATTTTTGCTTTCTCCACCATGGTGGATGCTTTCTGAAATGAATAAATTACAATCAGATAATTTACAGCAAATTGATAAAACATTCATTAAGGAAAAAGGTATGGTAATATCATCATCATCAAGTGCCTTGCCAGATGGCATGGACAATCATGTCTCCACTTCTTGTAATCTCCAACAGCAAGTATGAATGTATGGTGCTGCCACCTTTATGTCTTGACAAAAGGCTGTCAAGAATCTTCTCGCTGTCTTCTATATCTCTTTCCACTAATCTTTCCTGTTACTGCAATATGTTTCAGTTTTTCTCTTCTCATAATGTAGCCAGAAAATTATGATTACCCTTTTCTGATGTTTATGATGAGATGTTCTTTGTGCCTTAGCTTCTTTCAAAGCAATTATAGCACTCATTTTAGCCATCAAGGGAATTTTCAGCATTCTTCTATAAAACCACATCTCTGATAAACAGATTTTTTTTTTAAATGACCATAAATATCGAACATAGGGCAGATCTAAAGTGCTCCTCAAGAGTTCATCATTCTGACTAATTTTGACGCTTATGTCTGACAGCACTGGTAATCACTGTAATCCAGAGAGGGTCTTGAGAGCCCAGCTAATTCTGATAATAAAGAATGGCATCTACTCCTGTAACACAATTGATCTGTACACAGCTGTGGTTTTATGCACTTGACTCCAAATACCAAAAAGCTTAAGCTTGTTTGTTGTATTAAAACTCTTCTATCATTTAGGCATCACATTCCTTTCCCAATAACCATTTTAACAGCCTTACAACAGATGGTTCTAATACTAACAGAACGATGCTTAAGAAAACAGCACAATATTTAGGAGTTCATAATATGGTCACTGTACGATAGGAAAATCAAACACTGTCTAAGAACTTATACTATTTCATATAGGAAAATCAAACACTGTCTAAGAACTTATACTATTTCATATAGGAAAATCAAACACTGTCTAAGAACTTATACTATTTCATATAGGAAAATCAAACACTGTCTAAGAACTTATACTATTTCATATAGCATAGTGAGCTGATGTAGCACAGTGAGCTGATGTAGCACAGTGAGCTGATGTAGCTTAGTGAGCTGATGTAGCTTAGTGAGCTTCTTTTGCATAGTGAGCTGATGTAGCACAGTGAGCTGATGTAGCACAGTGAGCTGATGTAGCATAGTGAGTTGCTGTAGCAGTGAGATGATGTAGCACAGTGAGCTGATGTAGCTTAGTGAGCTGCTGTAGCTTAGTGAGCTTCTTTTGCATAGTGAGATGATGTAGCACAGTGAGCTGATGTAGCACAGTGAGCTGATGTAGCACAGTGAGCTGATGTAGCACAGTGAGCTGATGTAGCACAGTGAGCTGATGTAGCACAGTGAGATGATGTAGCACAGTGAGATGATGTAGCACAGTGAGCTGATGTAGCTTAGTGAGCTGTTGTAGCTTAGTGAGCTGATGTAGCACAGTGAGCTGATGTAGCACAGTGAGCTGATGTAGCTTAGTGAGCTGATGTAGCACAGTGAGCTGATGTAGCATAGTGAGCTGATGTAGCACAGTGAGATGATGTAGCACAGTGAGCTGATGTAGCACAGTGAGCTGATGTAGCACAGTGAGCTGATGTAGCACAGTGAGATGATGTAGCACAGTGAGCTGATGTAGCACAGTGAGATGATTTCAAAAAACTGGTCACGGTGGTTAAAAGCGAAAAATGGGCAGAGGTGTGTCAAAGAGTGGGCACAGACAAGTCACTGAAATTGTTCTGGCGACTACATAAAAGCATGAGTGGTGTAGTCAAGAATAAGAGCATTTCTGACTTCCAAGGTGCTGACCTCATCTGGCAGAGGACTGACGAGGACAAGGGCAAAGCCCTCTTTGAACGCTACCTTGAGCAGAGCAACCAGACAGACATGGGAGGCCGGAATCTGGCCAAGGAGGTCACCTCAGACAGATGCAAGGCCCAGAACACTTCGGATGAAGACACAGTGACAGTGAAAGAAATCAAGGCTGTGCTTCAGCGATCAAAAAACAGTGCTCCAGGTCCTGATGGCATAAGATACGACGACATAAATAGGTGTACCGACAATGAGCTAGAGAAACTAGCAGACATGTACAACAACAGTATAGGGAGTGCTAGCATCAAGGAGGAATGGTTACACAGCTATCTGATTCCCTTGCCGAAGCCTGACAAAGACCACAAGAAAATTCAGGGATATCGAATTATAACCATGCAGAATACAATAGGCAAGCTGCTGGAGAAGGTAATTGCCAGGAAAATATCAAGCCAACTAGAGAGGCAAGGTGTT
This sequence comes from Cepaea nemoralis, assembly GCA_014155875.1. Classification (NCBI taxonomy): domain Eukaryota; kingdom Metazoa; phylum Mollusca; class Gastropoda; order Stylommatophora; family Helicidae; genus Cepaea; species Cepaea nemoralis. Next base: position 9,595 of record JACEFZ010009540.1, read on the forward strand.
TTCCCACCTACCCTGGGTGGGTACCGTCCAAAAAGAGAAACCTGGACCAATGCAGCAGTCTTTGCCCACGATGTCTATGAAGGTTTCCACTCAGGCACTGAAACCGTTGCTGCAGCGATTGATCTTGAGGACGCATACAACAGAGTACCACTGGATTTTTTAATGTTTCAGCTTCTTGAACTAAACGTAAGTCCATTCCTCCTTAGTTGGATCGCTGCAGCTCTCTTCCAACGGAAAGTAGTTTTTAGATGTGGCAGTTGGACTTCGGAACCAACAACAATATATCCTGGCCTACCACAGGGATCACCATTATCTCCGGTACTGTTCAACGCCTACACAGTGAGAATCACCAGTGAGCAGATCACTGGACCTGGCAGGACATTGTCATATGCCGATGATGTTTTAGTGTATCGTCAGGGTAAGGATAGAGAGGAGGTTGCTGTGGAACTACAAACCGAACTCAATCGCATAAGTACTTGGTGTGATGAAGCTGGGGCAATGGTCAACCCAACAAAGGCAACAGTGACTTGGTTCTCGTTGAATAATCATATTGTCAACAAGCCAACACCAACTGTAATGCTGTGTTCAGAGACGGTGGAAAGAACGCAGGCAATGAATTACCTGGGGATACGGTTTGATCGAAGCCTTGCTTATAATGTGCACATAGACCAGGTGATAACAAAGGCCAAGCGGGGTTTGGCAGCGATGCGGGTGATGGCGGCAGCAAACTGTGAGCAGCGCCATCTATGTCTTCTGTACGAGGGGCTGGTCATGTCTGTTTTGGAGTATGCAATAGGCAATCCTGACTGTCAGCCATAAGCAGATAGAAAGGATGGAAAGGATACAGAATGAAGCTATGCGCATTATTCTTGGATGTACAAGAGATACAGCATGCAGGGCGATGCGCTACCTCCTTGATTTTCCAACCATTGAAGAGAGAATGCAAGTTTGCAGGGCACGTGCCTACCTCAGAATTAACGCAAACACACAGCATCCACTGCATAGTGAAATTAGGAAGGTGAAGGGCAGCAGGTTAAAAAGAGGACGGTCGTGGATGGGTCAAGCCGAGGACATTCTTCAACAGGTGTGTTCACTTGAGGACTTAGAACCTGGCGAGGAGTGGGTGCAAGTGCCAACAGACTTCTGCACATCCTTTTCAGTTTGCATCCAACTAGATAGAAAATGCAGACAAGAAAATCCGGCTGCTGTTGAGGCTGAAGTACAAGCGTTGATTTTCGAGAATTCGCTAGACAGTGACGCGGTCATCTACACAGATGGGTCGGTCGTCCGACATGTGAGAAGCTCATGGGCCTTTACAGCTCGGGCCGGAGGGAGAATTGTGAAGGAGGACTCTGGTGCTTTCACTGAAACCACAAGTAGCCTGACCATGGAAGTCATGGCAGTAAGTAAAGCAATAACATGGCTCGAGACACAGACATTCACTAGGGCTTGTTTCCTTAGCGACTCAATGAACATGATCAAGAGGATAGAGGAGGGGTCAATCCGAAGAGAATGGTTGCTGCCTCTGAAGCGGTCTCGGCTGGCAAAGATTAGTTTCATCTTCGTGCCAGGGCATGCGGGAGTACAAGGAAATGAGCGGGCTGACAAGCTCGCAGGTGAGGCTACTGTTGAGGGCGGACGCGCCATGGACCAGGCTGACATTCTGAATGCTCTACGAGAAGTGAGACTTTTGCAAGAACCAAGTGATGACTGTGAATCTACAACAATGGCCAGACTGCGAGAGCAGCAAATTAAAAGAGGGGTGGCCAAACAAGAACACTACGCAGGAAGCCAAAGAAGATTGATAAACCAACACAGAACTGGCGTCGTTAGCCGCTACACGCTGCGGGATTTGCTGAGGAGGGGATCCGAGCACTTATGGACTGAATGGTCCGATGTGCAACGAGGATGATCTGTCGACTAACTAACTAACTAGTGAGATGATGTAGCACAGTGAGCTGATGTAGCACATTGAGCTGATGTAGCACAGTGAGCTGATGTAGCACAGTGAGCTGATGTAGCATAGTGAGCTGCTGTAGCTTAGTGAGCTTCTTTTGCATAGTGAGCTGATGTAGCTTAGTGAGCTGATGTAGCACAGTGAGCTGATGTAGCACAGTGAGCTGATGTAGCACAGTGAGCTGATGTAGCACAGTGAGCTGATGTAGCATAGTGAGCTGATGTAGCATAGTGAGCTGATGTAGCATAGTGAGCTTCTTTTGCACAGTGAGCTGATGTAGCACAGTGAGCTGATGTAGCACAGTGAGCTGATGTAGCACAGTGAGCTGATGTAGCTTAGTGAGCTTCTTTTGCACAGTGAGCTGCTGTAGCATAGTGAGCTGCTGTAGCATAGTGAGCTGATGTAGCACAGTGAGCTGATGTAGCACAGTGAGCTGATGTAGCACAGTGAGCTGATGTAGCTTAGTGAGCTGCTGTAGCACAGTGAGCTGCTGTAGCATAGTGAGCTGCTGTAGCATAGTGAGCTGCTGTAGCATAGTGAGATGATGTAGCACAGTGAGCTGCTGTAGCATAGTGAGCTGATGTAGCTTAGTGAGCTGCTGTAGCTTAGTGAGCTGCTGTAGCTTAGTGAGCTGCTGTAGCATAGTGAGATGATGTAGCACAGTGAGATGATGTAGCACAGTGAGCTGCTGTAGCATAGTGAGCTGCTGTAGCTTAGTGAGCTTCTTTTGCATAGTGAGCTGATGTAGCACAGTGAGCTGATGTAGCTTAGTGAGCTGATGTAGCACAGTGAGCTGATATAGCACAGTGAGTTGCTGTAGCTTAGTGAGCTGCTGTAACACAGTGAGCTGATGTAACACAGTGAGCTGATGTAGCACAGTGAGATGATGTAGCACATTGAGCTGATGTAGCACAGTGAGCTGATATAGCACTGTGAGTTGCTGTAGCTTAGTGAGAGGATATAGCACAGTGAGCTGCTGTAGCACAGTGAGCTGCTGTAGCAGTGGCTAGCATGCTTGTCTGCCAGCCCGATGTAAATATTCTCAAATCCCCATCGAGGCTGACTTTTTAATAAATGATCTGGGCCCCAAAGACCAACCCAGCCTGAAATTGGCACCAGAATATCATGGAAAGTAAAAGTGGCTGGTGTGAGACTGAACACCTACTCAACAATTGCTGATTGGTCCATACAAAATATTGGACCAGCACCATATGCCAAATACGCCTCAAGGCGTGTCAAATAACCCCTTACTTTTGTTTTTTAATATTAGAGGAGGAATGTGAGCTCTCACAGATCACCTGTGCAAAATGACCAACATTTGTTCAACTTAGATGAAAAAGGTGATACACATCAATTCACAGGGTTGTGAAACAAACAGAAAGAAGGCACTATACTTATGACCAAAAGTGACCCTGTCTTCCTATTATGACAAACAGCAAAAGGGACTAAAGTATTTTCAAACATGGAAACATCTTTAAATGTCACATTAGTTAGTTAGCCACAGTTTCAACTTCATGGTAATGGGTCTCCCCATAATGCTCCATTCCTGTGCTAGCTAAATATCACACAGAATGGTCTCGTTGTCCCATGTGAAAAGTGCAACAGACAGCAGTTATGACAAAACCAAAAGCAGACATGCATGAGCAGAATGACAATACAAACTGTTCACCAAAAGAAACGCAGCTCATCGTCGATGGAAGCAGCAGTCACAAGGGAAATCAGCAGTTGCACTCACATTATTGCATAAGGAAAACTAGCTGGTTCATCAACATGCTTACATCAACAATGTTTTCCATGCCAAGATCATCAAGTATCTTACTAACTGGAGTGGGCAATCATGCTTAGATACATACCCTTTCTTATTCACGTGATTCTTATCATCTCCTTTGAATCTTGAAACCTTCTGCTGATGTGTATCTGTCGTTACATGTGCTCGATAATCTGCCATGTTGGAACAAGTTACGGAACACAAAGTGCAACTATGCACTGGCTTTCTGAAAGGAATAAGTAGTTTCACTGCAATAACAATACTGCTCCACAGCAACAAGAGTGAGTGGACTAATATGTTGCCCTATCAAATATAGTCACATCAATGTATGGAGGATAAAAACACAGAAAACCACAGCAACTATAAAAAAAATGTCATATAAATGTATGGAGGATAAAAATACAGAAAACAACAGCAACTGTAGAAAGAAAGTCATATCAATGTATGGAGGATACAAACATACAGAACTACTATAAGACCTATATAATACAGTCACATCAGTGTATGGAAGATAAAAACATACAGAACTATTAAAAGAACTATAGCGGATAGCGGGGTAGGCCCTATCAAAGGAGAAGTAAGGCGCCTCCTTCCCTCCGCTAGCCTACGGAACACCCTTGGGCAATGTGGAGTACCCGTTTAGCCCCCCGATCAGGGTTACGTGAAGCCATGGGTGCAGGTGGTGGATGAAGATGAAGAGCAGCCGACAGATAATGTAGGTTATGGTCTCCACCTTCACGACGGTAGGCAGAGGATCTCTTTTTTTGAGGAGACAATGGCTACGGTCACTGACCAGTATGGTCACTGCTAGGAAGGAAAGCAATGGCAAACTACCTTCTTTATAGATGCCAAGAAAATCATGTTGTGTGGACTCATCGATAATCAGAGAAACGGCGTAAATGGGTGCTCCATAGGAGCAGCCTCGCCCGGTATGGATAGTCATGTGCACCAGGTGACTCCAGACCGTCAACAGGCTACTAGGTGCAAAAGATTAATATCACTGAAAGTAGGAACTTGGAATGTTAGAACAATGAATGCAGATGGAAAATTAGAAAACATCAAAAAAGAAATGGAGAGAGAGAAGATTAACATATTAGGAATATCGGAAACGAGATGGAAAGGAGCAGGGATAAGGACAGGAGAGGATTGTAAGATTATTTACTCTGGGGGAGAAGAACAGCAAAGAGGTGTAGCCATTATATTAGATAAGCAAACATCAAATTCTGTCAAAGGATATCGGGCTGTGTCAGACAGAGTTCTATTAGTAAAATTAAACGGAAGACCTTTTAAAATAAATGTCATTCAAGTATATGCCCCAACAAGTGAATGCAGTGAAGAAAGTATAGAGGAATTTTATAATGACATGGAGTCTGCTTTGAAGAACTGTAAAAAATCAGAAATAAATATCATAATGGGTGATTTCAACGCAAAAATAGGAAAGCAAAGCGATGGATGCAGTGTAGGCAACCATGGTTTGGGAGAGAGAAATGAAAGAGGATACAGACTTGTAGAATGGGCAAAAGAACAAGAAATGGTTGTAGGAAACACCTGGTTTAAACAGCATCCTAGAAGATTATGGACATGGAGGAGTCCAGACAGCAGGATTAAAAACCAGATAGATTACATCCTGATTAGCAAAAGGTTTCGAAATGCGTTAACAGTCGTAAAAACAGTTCCAAATGCAGACTGTTACAGTGATCACAGATTAATTATAGGCACATTGAGGGTAAAGTTAAAGAAAGTCAAGTATACAGCAGGAAACCCTAAATATGACTTGTGCAAATTGAAAACTGACAAAGAAATACAAGATAATTTTAACATAGAAGTAAAGAACAAATTTGATTTATTGTCTGATCTATAGATCCTATTTCAAGATGTAGATGATCAATGGGAAATGCTGAAGAATTCAATCAGTTGTGCAGCAGAAAAAACTATTCCAAAAGTAAAGAAAGTGGGCCGTAAGACATGGATGACTGAAGAAATTTTACAACTAATGGAAACAAGAAGACAGAACAAAAATAATCCTGCCAAATATGAAGAAATTCACAGAAAAGTCAGAACCTTATGTAAGGAGGCAAAAGAAACATGGCTTGAGAAAAATTGCAGAGAAATTGAAGAACAACACAACAGTAAAAATGCGAAACTAATGCACAAAAGAATTCAGGAGCTTACTAATCAAAGAACAAGTACATCAGCAGGCTGCCTAAAGACAAAAGATGGAAGAGTCATAATAGAAAAAGATCAGATCTTACATGTATGGTCAGATTACGTGAAAAACCTTTATGACGATAACAGAGACGAACAGTATGATGTTCAAAATAATAATGAAGGACCAGCAATTTTGAAGATGGAGGTTCAGAATGCTCTTAACCATATGAAATCTGGCAAGACCCCCGGTTCAGACAGCGTCACAACAGAAATGATTAATGCTTTAGAAGAATATGGAATAGATAAAGTTACCAGTCTGCTTAATACAATATATGATACTGGAAATATACCTCAGGAGTTATGTAATTCTGTATTTATTGCAATCCCAAAGAAATCAGGAGCCTTGGAATGTGATCAACATCGAACAATTAGTATAATGAGTCACATCACGAAGATTTTGCTAAGAATTATCATGCAAAGAGTTAGGAGGAAAATACAACCTGAAATAGGAGAAGAACAATGTGGGTTTGTAGAAGGCAAGGGTACAGTAAATGCTGTGTATATACTGAGAACCGTAATCGAACGTTCTATAGAAGTAAACAAAGATCTACACCTTTGCTTTATTGACTACACAAAGGCTTTCGATAAAGTGAGACATGTCAACATGATAAGGATGCTTGAGGATCTACAGATTGATGGAAAAGACCTTAGACTTGTAAAAAACATATATTGGAAACAACAAGCTGCCATAAGAGTTGATAATGAAGTAAGCCAATATCAGCCTATTAAGAGAGGTGTGAGACAGGGATGTGTAATGTCTCCAGATCTGTTTTCCCTGTACAGTGAAAGTATTTTCAGAAATATTGAAGATATGGAAGGAATCAACATTGGGGGACGATGCATCAATAACATTAGATATGCAGATGATACAGTCTTGATTGCAGACAATGAACAGGACCTGCAAAATTTAGTAGATGCGGTTGTTACATACAGTGAACAACTAGGGTTAGAATTAAATTGTAAAAAGACACAGATTATGGTTGTCACTAGAAGAACGAAATACCACAATGTAATATACAAGTAAATGGGAATATTCTTCAACAAGTGAATAGGTACAATTATCTCGGAACAGTAATAACATCTGATGGGAGATGCCTTGAAGAGATTAGAACAAGAATCGCCATGGCAAAAGTAGCCTTTAGCAAGATGAAAAACATACTGACCAATAAAAAGATGTCAATTGAAACGAGAAAAAGAGTGTTGAGATGCTACATAGAACCTGTACTCTTATATGGATGTGAAGCTTGGACAATGAGCAGTCAGGCTGAAAAACATCTGATGGCTGTAGAAATGTGGTTTCTGAGGAAAATGCAAAGAATACCATGGACAGCCAGAAAGACCAATGAACAAGTTCTTCAAGAAACAAATGAAGATCGTAAACTGATTAGAGACATTAGACGTAGACAGTCACAATTTTTTGGGCACGTTATGAGAAGAAATGATCTGGAGAACTTGGTGACAACTGGTAAGATCGAGGGGAACAGACCAAGGGGAAGACCTAGAAGCAAGTACCTGGATGGCTTGGCCTTGTGGCATGGTCGAGACAGAAACACGGAGCTAATCCACGACTCTGGTGATCGAGTGAGATGGCAGAACATGACCACCCACGCTTACCGGCATGGCACATGATGGATGGATATTGAACAGTTCCATCAATACATAGAGGATAAAAAACACATAAAACAAAGCAACTATGTAAGTCAGTCCCATCAATCGATGGAGGATAAAAACACACATAAAACTACTAAAAGAACTATATAAGACAATTACATGAATGTATGGAGAGAAAACAAAACTTTATAAGTCTGCCACATCAATGTAAAAACAAAAGTAAATTTGTCCTGTGGTTGATACTGGTGTGAAGTATTACATTATATATTCTATATGCATAATGAAGCGAGGTGACTAGTTTTTTTTTCCCATCAACTTTCCTTCCATGACAATTAACAGAAAATTCTGAACATTATTTAGTACTGCCTTGACTCTCTGCAGATGCCAAGTTCCATACATGGTCTTGCACAAAATGCTGGTTTCAGAGTTTGGAGAGGGGATGGAGAGCTCTGCAATACACTCACCAACTTGACAGAAGCTAGCTCTTTTCAGGGCTCAGATGACCTTAACAGCAAGGCATCAGACTTAACATCTAAAACTCAAGTCATTCAGAGGACTGACAACAAAATAAGTACCAGAGATCTCTCTACACATCATGAAGTGACAATTATGTTCAATGAGAGCTTCTATGAGTGCCAATCAATATACATTCACTATGTCAGTAAACACAGACATCCAAGTATGCGTAAATAATGTTAATTTTAAGATGTGTTTTGCAAGAAAAAATTCTACACCATTAGCTACTAGCACTAAAGTTGAGAGTGAGCTTAACATTTGACTATCATGTCAATATCATCAGTATACCATCTGTCTGTGTACTGAGCCAAAATTATGAGCCACATGGGACAAAAATGTGTGCAGCAGTGCATACAAGCACAGCTCCGAGGGTACATTTCTACTATATCAATCAATCAATCAGGTGCCATCTCCACAGTGAAATGTGGCTGCAGTGGATCTCCTGTCTTGACCTAGCTGTACACTCTGAAAGACTGCTGTTAATTCATCTCTTGATGTTATCTTTCCACTTGTATCGCTGTCTACCTCTTACTCACCAGCCTTCAACTCTTCCCTATAATATGCTTTTAACAAAAGTGCTGTCTTTAAATATGGCCAAATATTTATTGTGTCTTTCTTAATTGAACCTCAGTATCTGATTATTTTTGTTTCCAGGAAATAAAACATATTCTTCTGTATATCCACATCTTCAGGGTCTTTCCAATCGCTTGTGTGTATATATATATATATATATATATATATATATATATATATATATATATATATATATATATATATATATATATATATATATATATATATGAGGAGCGGCTGGCCAAGTGGATAGAACGCCGACTCTCATTCGGGAGACCCGGGTTCGATCCCCGGTAAGGTGCAGGATTTTTTTCTGTCGGGGGCAAAAAGAAAATCCTAACCTGCACAGTTCGCGGCGACTGCACTAGCCAGGCGGCCTTTATTCCTCAGGCTCAAAGACCCCTCTGCCATACACCGCAAGGTACTATATTGACAGTAAATGATATATATATATATCTATAAAACAGAGTGTATGTGGTTTTGTGTGTTTGTGGTCAGCTATGTATTGGATGCGTTCGATAACGGTACATCCGATTGAGATGAAATTTTCTACACGTCTTCCTTTCATTCCTGTGCAACCGACTATAATAGTTTCTTAGTGTAAAATCTTCTACTTATTTAATAACATTTACTTTTTCATTATATAATTTCTATATAGCAGGGGGACTTCACTCTAGAAAAGTTATTTCAAGGGGCATAACTTTTAATAACATTTCTATATACTTTATAGTCATATTGTTGGACTTACTTGCACTATTGTTAAACTCTTTGTCTATAGTTATTTTCAGGCATATGAGTTATAATAAATAATGATATAATCTTTAAGGCATTTTCAAAGTTTTCATAAAAATAATGCATAATATTGTAACCCATCTTTTTCTGCTTAAAGAACTTATCAACTGTCATGTCGGTGATTAAAAACAGTTTTCATTAAAAATAATGAATGATGTGTGGAAGGACATTCTTTTAAGTTACTGTGCGCCAGGAGCTGGGCGAAACCACGCCGGGTCAGATAGACAGACAGATAGTCGGGAACGGAAGCTTATTTGACTACTTATATGAATTAAATGACATGCTCCCCACCAGGGACTGGGTGAAGCCGGGCCGGGTCAGACAGACAGACAGTCGGGAACGGGAGAGCTTATAATGACTACGTATATGAATTAAATGAGATGCTCCCCACCAGGGACTGGGTGAAGCCGGGACAGACAGATAGACAGACAAACAGATAGTCGGGAACTGGAGAGCTTATATGACTACGTATATAAATTAAATGAGATGCTCCCCACCAGGGACTGGGTGAAGCCGGGCCGGGTCAGACAGACAGACAAACAAGCAGACAGACAGACTGATAGATAGATAGATACCCTCCAGGGCCTGGGCGAAGCCGGGCCGGGTCAGCTAGTACAAAATAAGAAACACATTTTTGGTGTTACTTTTATAAAAGATATTCGCTGATTAGACATCAGTCAACCTATCGACTGTGTCCATCTGGTGATTAACTTCTCATGGTTACCTGAATTGTACTGACCTCATGATTCATGAGGTCATGAAAGAGGTCAAGGTCAAAACAACATTTTTGACAATAACTCGTGACAGGTTCATGATAATCCCGTGAAACTTACTGAACATAAAACTCTGACCATATTATTGAATGCCTATAAAAGATTGATGTGCCTCAAATAAATTCAGATGAAAATTCAATGCGCAAGTATGGCTCATCTCACTACACAACGACGACTTATCATCATTGGACATTTACAGGCTGGACAGTCACAAAGTCTAGTAGCCAGAGAATTTAATGTGGTTAGAAGCACCATTAGTCCCTTTGGAGGCGATTTCAAGAAACTATCTCAGTGGCAGACCGGCCACGCAGTGGAAGACCCAGAATCACAACTGCCACAGAAGACCGCTTCATACGGCTGCGTCACCTTAGGAATCGATTTGCATTTGTATCCTCAACAGTCCAGCCAATGCTAGGAGCTCGCCGAATTTCAGATCAAACAGTCTGGAACCGGCTACATGACGCTGGTCTTTGGGCTATAAGACCCTACAGAGGTCCTGTTCTTACGGACCGGCATCGCCAGAACCGACTGCAGTGGGCGAATCAGCATCGTCAATAAAATGTTGGTACAAGTTTGCAATTTAAACTGCAATATATATATACGTATACACACACACATGACATTTCTCAATTTTAATGTATTGTCTTTCTCTCCAGATACCTATTAAGTAGATAAACCTAATCTATAAACACTTACTCCTCTTTGTCTTCCATTTTTGTGTGGTGCATTATAGACAGTAGGTGTTCAGTAAGCTCCTGAAAGTATCACAGTTGGAATTAACACACATGCACGTAAAAGACTAACTGAATATCAACAGCAATAAGCATTCAAAAACTGTCTTCAGAGCCACATCAATACAATAAAACATATTACAACAAAAGAATAATCTATTAGCAGTTATCTATAGATGTGTAATAATAAAGCTAGGAAATTAAGTCAATTTATCACCATTTCTAGCTTCTTACTGCCAGCTCTATGACAAATGGATTACATAAGCAATCCGTAATCCTGTAACCCACATTCGAAACACTGCTGCAGGTGATTTGGAAGCAGACCACCTTGTGCTGGTATTCATACAATGGTATGAGTGCAGTCGTTCAGAAAGCAGTGGCAAACTACTGAAATTTTTTTTAAATGCTGGGGTTGACTGCAACATCATATAAAGGATATGTAACTAACTAAATACTGAAGAACAGAGCACAACATCGATTACTTCTTCAAGAGTTAGTGCTCAATCAATACTGTTGTGGTGAGTAACCTATTATAGCAAGCTGAAGGAAGTTTAGTTTAGTTTAGTCGATGTATCAACAATATGGAACACGGGTGTAACCCATAAGTGCTCTGTTCTTCTCCTAACTCAAACCTGAGTCTGGAGAAACTCAGCTCAGTGCACGAACTCCGTAGCAACGGCGAGGATCCTGAAATACTTTGGGTAGATTTTTAACTCAAAATTTTGCCCGGGCAGCATCGTTAGGCTACTCTTTTTCGATTTCCAACTGCCAGGGGATTGTTTACGTGCGCAACAATGCACACGGGCGTCCGATCTCACTACCCAGAGACCAGGGGAAATTTTATTACTAGAAGTCCACGTGAAAAAATCCTGGCCCTCACCGGGGCTTGAACCCGGGACCTCCAGCACTTGAGGCTGACATCATACCTTGAGACCACGCATTCCCCAACCTGAAGGAAATAAATCTCGACTACCCTAACTTTTCATTGTCTAACCTATTCATTCACCACATTCCAGTCTTCTGCTGATAACTACGAAGCATGGGTCTCAACCCACACTAAGCCCTCCCCTGCAGACTTGTTCATGATTTGTAGGATTTTGCAGCTAAAGTTTTCTATGGGATGAGGCAACTAGTCTCACACCAATCTGATCTCATACACACATATGAAGCAACAGTTCTGCATGTTAAAATATGTTACCAGAATCCCTTACAATTCTCATGCACAACATTCATTCACTCATTCAGTAGCATGTCCTTTGCAGAACCTCACTCCCATAATAACCTTCCAGAAAACTGCTAGATCATAAGCAAGATGTCCAGTGCCCGATATACCCATATGGAGATCATCCACTACATCCTGCACCCATCTTCTCTTTGGCCCTCCTCTTCCTCTCTTCCCTGGCATATACCCCTCCATTACTGTTCTCTCCAAATTTTCATGACGTTTCAAGTGACCAAAATATTTAAATTTTCTTTGTTTTATCGTCTTTAATAGCCAACCTTCTTCAATATTCACCTCTTGAAGTATGGATGCATTTGTTCTTTACCCAAGATATTCTTAGAACTCGTCTATAACATTTATATTCAAAGGCATTTATGCGCTGTTCAGCTTGTTTAGTAAGTGTCCAAGTCTCACAGGCGTATGTTGCAATGGGAAAGATGCATGCCCTTAAAATCTAATTTTCATAGTTCTATATGTTCCTCTCCACAAATTATTCAGTTGGTTTAGTCTTTGAAGAGCTATATATATTCATCTTTTAACTTCTTTCATTGTGTGGCCATTGTTGGTAATCAATGGCCCAAAATATTAATACTAAACATATAAGATATAATAACACATACACTCGATACACACGGTCAATAACTTATCACATATTGTGTAATGTTTGAGACAGATAAGTTTTACGCGTTATGTAGTAAGAGCTAGGAAGAACGAAATACCACAATGTAATATTCAAGTAAATGGGAATATTCTTAAGCAAGTGAATCAGTATAATTATCTTGGAACAATCATAATATCTGATGGGAAATGCCATGAAGAGATAAGAACAAGCCTTTTGCAAGATGGAAAACATAACAATAAAAAGATGTAATTTGTAACAAGGAAAAGAGTGTTCAGGAGCTACATAGAACCTGTGCTTTTGTATGGATGTGAAGCATGGACAATGAGCAAACAGGCTGAAAAACATCTCATGGCTGTGGAAATGTGGTTTCTGAGGAAAATACAAAGAATACTATGGATAGACAGAAAAACCAATAACCAAGTCCTACAAGAAATAAATGAAAATCGTAAAGTGATTCCAGAAATTAGACGTAGACAGTCAACATTTTTTGGTCACATTATGAGAAGAAATAAATTGGAGAACTCGGTGACAACTGGCAAGATTGAGGGGAAATGAACAAGAGGAAGGCAGAGAAGTAAATATGTGGATGGTTTGACCATGTGGTGTGGTTGAGACAAGAACACTGAGCTGACCCACAAATCTTGTGATTATGTGAGATGGCGAGACATGACCGCACACTCTTACCAGCGTGGCACATGATGATGATGAGTATGAACTAGCCACTTTGATCGGATGTTACGACTGGGTATACACAGTAAAGATCACGTGACTGGCCGCCATTTTTACTTGCCTCCCGATATTTGACCACATTCCGATTTTGGTTGATGTTTTTTAAAATAAATTCCAGAAAATCTCAATTTTGATGGGCTATAAGTAGGGTTATTGGAACATATGCCTGTGAGACTTAAGACACTTATTAAACAAGATGAACAGCGCATCAATCAATCAATCAGTTGCCGTCTCCACAATGAAGGTTGGCTGCAATGGATCTCCAACACTGTCTCTAGCCCTGACTGCACATTCTATCAGACCGATGTTCGTCTATCTCATGATGCTATCTTCCAACTTGTATCGTTGTCTACCTCTTGCTCGCTTGCCTTCACTCTTACCAAACAGTATGGTTTTTATAAGAGTGCTATCTCTTTTAATGTGGCCAAAATATTTTACTTGCTTTTTTTTTTTATTTCTTTCATCAAGTCTCTTTTCATTCCTGGTGTTTCAAGAACATCTGTATTTGATTGTTTTTGTTTCCATGAAATACGACATATCCTTCTGTATATCCACATCTCCAGGGCTGCTATTTGACTTTCTATCTAGTTGTTTGTTCAATGTCCAGGCTTCCACACCTTACAATAGTATTGAATATACGTAACATTTGACAATTCTGCAAAGGACATGATACTGAATGAATGAATGAATAAATAGGCTAATACTGAAGCGCAAGCTTGCTAGTTTCAAGTACAGGTGCGTTGAGAAATATTAGTTTGCTGTATTTGTTAAAATACTGAGGTAAGTATAAATATGTACAGTTAGTCTGAACTGAGAATTAGACACTATGATGCTTAGTGAGCATCAGCTAGCCATCTCAAGGGTGCAGTGATCAGTAGCCTGTCTTCTGAGTTGAAGTCATAGCCATATAAAAACTTACAAAAAGAGATGGATTAATATTAACAACATACATATTTACCTTCTCTGTAGAGTATGAAAGCTTGCATAGATCACACTGTGCTTTCTTACTCATCTCTGAAGATTTAGAAGCCTGAACTGCTGTTGCTGTTGAGCTGCTGCTTTCAGCTGATTTAGACACCACAGATGACCCTTCTGTGGAAGCTGACAACCATTTTTTCCCTTCTGTGGAAGCTGACAACCATTTTTTCACCTTTTTCTTCTTCTTAGTTTTCTTTGTAGCCAGTGTTCGAGACATTTCTAGATACAGAATTACAAGTAAAATGCCACATATAAAACATAATGTACACAATAGAATTACAATCTTTAAAAGCAGAATATGTTTACTGTTGTAAGTGTAGTAGGGACGGTGGACTAGCACAGTAGCTCAAGTTTACTCCCTAGTTTATGAGGAGTATGTTTCTGGCAGTACAGAAGGTACCCAACTTAAAATGTTTAAATTTACAATGAATTTGAAGTTGCACCTTCTCACAGCTCATTGTCAGATTCTCACCCAGAGTTGCAACGCGTTGTCTGTACCAACGCCAGGCAATGCAACCGAGTGTAACAGTGTTGGGATCTAGTGGGAAACCCAGATACAGCACGATTGAGCATTGAGACTGAAAGGGGGGGAGATGCTCAATCGTGACGTATTATGTTGTTATAGGCAGTTAACATCTAAGAAACCAGCTGAAAGGACGCGGCTTGTAAACCTTGACAAATAAACAACGTTTTATGCAGTTGGCGTTTTGTTACTCCTTCCAACACTACAACAGGAATAAGTATGGAGCCGTAAGTCCAGGATTTTGAATCGAGTCGTCCGGCTAACTACGCGAAGTACGATGAAACTCAGAAGATAATTTTATCAGGAGGCTTTTCTGGAGCCGTGGCCGAATTGATAATGGCCGTTAACTGAACTTCAGCCTTCAAGGTTTTCCGGAGCCGAGATCTGAACTCTGGAGTTTCAAAAGAAAGGGCTTCTATTTTAAAGCGCCAGCCACTGAAAGTTATCAATAACAAGGGGCTTCTCATAGACCGTTGCATGAAACTTATCGTTTTTTTGAGAAGAGCCATCCTGTCCTAGAACTTTGAGAAAACCAGAATTTCAAGCTGAACCTGTCAGACAAAAGAAGAAAAATAAGTCAAGAACTCTTCTAGGCTCAAGTAATAATGGACAAAGCCTTGTAATTTCGTGATTGGGTTTTTTGAACACATAAATATCACTGGGCTTCGGTTAACTGTGATAAATTTTTGGGGCCACGTCATTACTACGACCCCTATCAAGACGCCGATGATGTACTTCACTCAGAATCAAGGAAGGGACCCAACCAGGGGTTGAAATCTATCCAGGCATCCCATGAGACGTGACCCAACCAGGGGTTGAAATCTATCCAGGCATCCCATGAGACGTGACCCAACCAGGAAGAGTATCTGGCAGCTACAAAATTTACCTGAGGGAAGAGAACTCCGCCACCTGAGCTTCTGGACTCCGCCACTTGAACTCGAGACTAGGTTTCACTTGATGCGAACTCTGGTTAGTGGAACTAGATCCGTCAGCTAATAAAAGAAGGTAACTGTGTAACTCCGGTGATGTGCCATAAATTCTTGGTTAGAGCAGAGTCTAAAACATTATTATATTATTAGAAACAGGTATGAGGATTTATAGCGAACTTTTTGGTTTCAAACAGGACTTATTGAAGACAGGGTTTTTCCTCCCTCTACGCTGACAGAATATTGATGCTGATTACAACTTGTGCTCTTTAGGGATTAACCAAGGGAAATTTGTGCGATTCTGGAACTAAATAACTAATGGAACAGTTTATGAACTGGGGGAATTATGTGTTGTAAATTAGTAAATTTAGGTGATTCATAAATAAGGTAATTAATTAACCAGATTTTAGAAGCAAATAATTGAAATTGTGTATTTTTTTGTTCTTTGCTTGCTTTATTCAGTATTTTTTCAGCATGACGGAACAGGACACCTCAGCACATTTTTTTTAAGTTAAGAAATTTAAAAATTGAAATTGGTTACTTGTATAAATATTTCAGCTTAGAAGACTCAGCACAGCACATATTTCAGCTGAACTCAGGATAAGTTTTTTTTCTCAGGTACTAAAGAAGTATACAGAAGAATATTGTTTCAGCTGGATAGATATTTCAAAGGAACTGAATATGAATTTCTTGTGCGGGGAGTTACAACGGGTTAGCACATGGTTAGGAGAATTAAAGATGTCAATTACGGAGGTAGAGAGTTTTCTGAAAACGTTGAAGAACAAAACAACTAGACAGGACCCTTATAGAATTATGGTAGACAGTAATAGAGTAGGAAAGAATAACAGGAGACAGACATTGCTTAATAAAGACAGAAGACAATATGGTTATGACGAACCAAGGCCTGATCTATATAGAGTAAAAGACAGTGAGAACAGACGAAATAGTGAAAGCTCGGACTGGTATAAATACAGAAATGGACGTGAGAAAGACATTTCAAAGAAATCATGGGACTGGCCATCCTATACTGTAAGCGATAGGAAAAAACGTGATGAATGGTTTGAAAAAAGACAAAGACAATATCTAAACTCAGGTGTAAGAGACAGAGTTGAACCTGTAAATAAAACACAGAAAAATCCTAAAATGCTTGCGAGTGTGACAAATGGACAGGAAAAGAAGACGACGGTGTTAGTAAAGAAAAGAAATAGAGGAACGCAGACACAAGCAGGTAATACGATAGAAAGTAGTACGCAGACTCAGGTACAATCAGTCAGCAAGATGACAAAGGGAACTCAAACGGATGTAATAGAGACTCAGTCAAAACCTACTCATTTGACTAAGAGAGACAAGGTTGAAGTTAGGAAAGATGGACAGACAAGGGCCAAGGACGAAAGGAAGTCAATGAAGAAAAGTGTTAGTATGGTTGTAAATAGAGGTAGTACCATGTCAACTTCTTCAGCTATAGACAAGAAACTAATTCCCAAATGGTGTAGGAATATTAGCTGTCAGAGTTACGGAGAAGATATTCCCACACCTGAATATTATAGTGATGCTGAATCAGATATTATTACAGATGATTCGGAGAAGGAGAGTGTTACACTACGGGTAGGTCCTGAGTCGAGGCGTGATCGTCCATCATATGGAGTAGTTGCTAGTAGACAGACGGACAGAGTTTTGGGTAGTGACTCTTTGAAACAAAATACGGGTTTATATGACAAGACAGTAGGGAAGGCTAAGGGACGAAGACCGAGGAAGAGAAAGAAAGTCAGACGTTTTAGGGACGACTATAGGAATAGAGCCGACGTGTCTGCAGTAAACTATGGTGACTCTGATGTGGGAACTATTATTAGTGTGTCATCTGAGGACGAGATGGGAAGGTATAAACGTTACATAAGATACACAGAAAACAGTGAACAGACTGACGCAAATAAAGGATATAGAAAGAAATCATTTAAGAAAAAGTATAGTGGTAGACAGTTAGCGGGAATTTATTCAACAACAGAAAGTGACTTAAGTAAAATAGAAGACCTTAGGACCTTAAGACCTGAGTACTTTAGTAACTTGACAACAGATAGTGAAGATGACATTATAAGTGAAAGACGGGTTAATGTATTGAGAGACAGTGAAGTGTTCAACTTGGACACACTATATGACTAAAATAGAGTAGATACAGCATAGAATTAGTAGAGGGTGAGAGATAAAATAAGTATTAGAAATAGTTTGACTCAGAGCTATGACGTGATGTACAAGATAGTTTTGTTTGTTGGTTTGAGAAGAATAGTATTGTTGATAGGTGAACCGAGACTGACTGGTAAGGAGATATAGATTGAGAAAGTACTGAATATCCTGTGTGTAAAGTAGACAGTTGAATGTGACAGTTAAGACTGTAGTAGTTGTGTGTGAAGAAGTATAGAAGAATAGTTACGAGATTAGGGATCTGTTGGAATGAGGTTTGTTTTGAAGAGATAGTAGATAGTGCTGTGAAAACAATATAACTTGCGAGAGTGTCATGTATAGGGTCTGACCTTCGTATAGAAGTAGAGATATAAGAGGGCAGTGAATTGGGAGAGTCCTCTGGAATAATTTGTCTAGTTGTGCGGTGTTCATACGTGAGTATAACCGTAGTCAGACAGGTGTTCGTCGTGATGAAGGAAGTTAGAGAGAGGTGTGATGACCTCGCATAAGTGAAATACATAGATAAAATATAAGAGTGGCGTTAACATGTCTTGTGTCAATGTGTTTTGAGGAGAGCAATACGTGTTGATATGTGGTGAATGATTGATGGAATGTTGAGGTGGCGTCTAAAGAGCTTTTTGTAGTAATAGAAGAGACATGTTAAATTTGTCGTGATGTAAAAGTAGTCGTGAGATGAGAGCGAGGTTGTGTATCATTGTCCGTGTGAATATGAGAAGAGTGATTGATAAGTCCAGAGAATTGAACAGCCTGGTTACACCTGTTGTCAATATCATTTGTTTCGTTTCGTTTAGCGGAATTGTTGTTGTTTGTTCTTCTTTAGCTATAGTCCTCGCCTCTGTTTTGTTTGTGCTAAACTGTGATGTCTTTTGTTTGGAATGTGTGATCTTGGAAGGAAATTATAGAAGTCGTATGACAGAGAGTTAATATTCTGACTGACAATTCACAAAACATCTTTAGTATTTTTGACAGGAACATGCCGAAGCAGGAGTGACTAATACGGAGATGTGAGAAAAATGAGGTCCGTTGTCAGTTATCAGGACATGAGTTGCTGTTCCGAAAGAATCCTGATAAATAGGAGTGAAAGATACGAAGGTAAACAAGGTGAGGTAAATGAAAATTAGAAAGGGTGTTTCGACTGGTTTGACTGTCGTCAAGATGTGAAAAGGATAGGAGAGAATTGAGGTAATGGTGCTGAGATACAGAAAGTACTGATGCAAAAGAATGAAATATTAATTGCGTCGGATAGATAAGAAACTTAAAAGTTGAATTAGTTATCAGGATAGGAAGTAGATGTGTTGGTGAGAGGTCTATACTAGGTAGACAAAGTTTTGTTGGACGTAAGAGGATGAAGATACTGTAGTTAACAGTAGTGATTAAGAAGTTTGGTACAAAGCCAAGGGAAACAATTAGTGTATCGAGCCACAGGTACAGTTTATATTGACGGCTGGTACATTGAGATGACATTGGAATAATCCCCACATAATAGAATAAATGTGTCGACCTGTAGTTTACAGTGCTGGATTAAGAGGATATTTTGGATGTGATGACGTATTAGGAGTGAGGCTGGAACAAGATAGAAAATTGTGAGGGGAGATAATCAATGTTGGACTTCCAGAAAAAGGAATGGTCAGTTGTTGAGTAGTGATTTTGCTTGGAGGGGAACAAGTATGGTTCCGCATTATGATGGTCTGTAGATAACAGATAGATATTTGTATATATGTATATACGTATTTTGGCATTAATGCTTGGTATGAAGTTGTTTTGTTATATATGACTTGGCTAAATAGATAGGTGTTACATTGGTTAGCAAAGGAGACCAATGCTGCTGGGTCACTTTACGTGGTTAATTCTAAGAGAATTATATTTTTTTTGAAAACCTTCCCTTTAGTGAGAAGACAGTTGTATTTATTGTAATTGAGCTTACAATGCCTCATATATATAAAGTTAATTTTGCTTGATTTGGTCCTGTAAAATTGATTGTAATTATTTTAGAGTAGGGATATTGTGTCCTTAGACTTTCATGTGTAAACTACTGGTCCGTAAAAGAGACCAGTAGTAGTAGAAAAAAAATAGATTAGGATGTATGTTGTATTATTTTAATCATCGTCACCATCATCATCACTATCATCATCATACTTTTAGTTGAATTGCGGGGAAACATAAATGAATGTTACAAAAATTTGGGGGGGATTTGATGTCCTGTTGTGATTTTATTTCACTGTTTTGTGTGTTAAATAGTAATTAATTAAGTTATGTTTAAATTATAGGGTTTTTGTCGAGAATAAAGACAATACAGGGGGCTGTAATTAGGACCCTTCGTTCAGAAAGTTATAATAAACTACTGTGAGCTAATAGAGAGACACATTCTCTTTGTGAAGAATAACTTCATGGGTGTATATTACTGGGATAATCAGCATAGTGAGGTTGATGGGCTTATGAAGAAGTGGAAACATATACCGGGGATGGTTATGGGAAAGGTTAGAGATACACTAAGTAAGCATTAATGGGATTAGAAACCACATGGGAGAAGAAAAGATTAATGAATATATTCAGTGGGGTAAAGCTGAGAAAAGTTTTGAACATAGTTTCCGGGGGTCCAGAAGAACCATGATATACACGAGATTGCGGGGTTATAGAAGAATAAGAAAATTACCCCAGACAAAGAGTAAACATGAATTGGATCCATGTTTGACTAAACACTGTAGATAACAGTACAATAATAAAGAGGTGTTAGGGTGTAAATGAGAAATGAACATAGGGGAGACATAAGGACATGGAGTGTTTGTGGGTCAGTAATAAAGGACTGAGATTAAAGTTGATTACAAGCAGTCACAGACATGAGTGGTTATTTTCGCTGCTGTAGATTACGGCATGAATTATGAATTGAGAGGTGGAAGATTTTAGAGAGACATTGGGCTACATAGCCTGGGCAGGATGTAAATGTTTATAAGTGGGTCAGATTACAATGTTGTGTTGATGGTTAATATTTAAGGGGAGATATCAAGGTTACTAGGTTGCTGTTGATAACGGCATAAGTGGAGCATTTTAGTAAATATGCCCATAAGAAATGGACATTAAGTGTGAACCTGAGGTATTGGAGAAGATTACTTATACGAGGTGATGAGGTTATGTGAAGTGTTGTGTTGGAGGAGGTCTTAAGGGATAATAGACCTTTTTAATTGTGTCTTTGGGATGTGTTTTATGGTTTACATTACAATGTAAGGTTGAGGGTAGGTAGTGTATGTTATACAGACACTTAGAAGTGAAGAATATTTTTGGATGATGGTTGGTAATTGATGCTGTAGATAGCAGCGTAAACTGTTACCATAATGAGTGGTACTGGAGATATAGTGGTTTAGAATTTATTGCATAAATTCTCAAGAAACATGGGGGTGTAAAGGGGTGTGGGATTTAGGTGAATGTTGTTTTGAAAGAGTTCTATTTCTTCTTTTAAATTCCGGTGGCCACCGATTCTTTATCTTCCTATCGTATGAAAGTGATTTCAGGTTAGTTGAAAGTGGGGAATTAGTAGTATTGGTGATAAGAATAAGGAGTTGGTGTCAGAGTTTGAAGTGGAAAGCAGGATTGCTTATTGAAGTGGAGAAGGAGTATTTAAGAAAACGTGTTATGGTGTTATGATGTATTATAAAGTGAATTTGAAATGTTATATGTAAATATGTTATGTTTGGTTGAAGGACCAAGAACGAAGAAGAAGTGGGTTGACTATATAATGTTGGGGAAATAAAAAGGAAAGAAGGACTGCTTGGATTAACCGTAGTATTATATAAATAAAAAGCGAAGAAGAAGTATATGGGGAGGTTATAGACAGACCATAGCACTGGGAGAAGAGTAAAAGATGTATTGGCGAAGGTTAAAAGACAAGTAGGGAATAGAGTATGGGGATTAGGAGTAAAGATTTTTCCTTTAAAAGGAAAATTCTTTAAGTAACATGGGGAGGTGTAACAGTGTAGGTATAATTGGGGTCTATTGGAAAACTCCGATACAGCACGATTGAGCATTGAGACTGAAAGGGGTGGGAGATGCTCAATCGTGACGTATTATGTTGTTATAGGCAGTTAACATCTAAGAAACCAGCTGAAAGGACGCGGCTTGTAAACCTTGACAAATAAACAACGTTTTATGCAGTTGGCGTTTTGTTACTCCTTCCAACACTACAACACGAGCTCAACGCTGAGCTATGTTAAACACTACAGTTATAACTTGGAGTCTTCGACAGTGAAAGAGAAGCCCAGCCGGGTTCAACACTGAGCGACGCTAAGCAGTCGTGGGTCAGCGGGAACACAGCGTGAACATTGTGGGTCACACAAGGTGACTCGACCCCAACTAACGTGTATGCTGAACGGCTGGTCAGACAGGGCTTGGGAGCCCTACTGGACTGACGCGATTGAATGAGGCCTGAGTGTTTGAGCAAGCATTGATAGCTAGCCTGTATGACTGAACGCCTGGTGTGTTTGACTTGTAAGTGCATTGCATTGATGTATTCTTTGATTGATTGTATTTATGATATAATGATACTGTGATTGCGCGATGCCTGTATTGTTTCTGATGAGTGCATTGCGCGAATAGAGTGCGAATTATATCATTGGGTATTCACGTCGAGTTATTTAGTAGTAATATTTAGTATCTCACTTGTCAGTAAACGAGCTACATTTCTTGCCTTACGCAAGACCATGACACTCATCAAGGCTATGGATGGTAAAGGTAAGCCTACCATTAAGGGATTCTGGCGAGATTACAACATCCTCAAGGCCTTGACAACATTGCAGATTCATGGAGTGAGGTCATGTCAGCATGCATGAATGCTGTGTGGCGAAAACTGGCCATAATGAATGTGTGCACGACTTTTGTGAATTTGACAACGTTCATGCTATTCAATGACAGATCGCTAACTTAGCCACCAAAGCTGGCTTTGAAGGGATGGAGGAAGCTGACATTGATGAGTTGCTTGCATCACATGGAGAAGAGTTGTCTAACTAATGCAACCTAATGCAACTCGACGTGAGAGTCAGAGAGCTCAGCAGGAAGAGGAGTATCTTGTTTGCGACACCCCCCCCCCCCCCCCCCCCCCCCCCAATCAACTGTTATAAGGAGCTTTACTTAGAGAAACGGAAAAAGGCTGCGCAGCAGACACTTGACACATTTTTTTGTTCAAGCAGAGAAGTGCCAGGAAAAGAGGCAGGAAGAGGTTACTACAGACTACTACAGTACAGTAGTTAACAAAATAACAGTTTCATCCTCAGATGAAGAGGCAGAATTTAATGCCCCTACACCACGTCCCAAGCAACAACTCTATCACTTGCCCTCCAACCCACTTCTATTTAGCCAATAAATATCAATAACCATCAAAATAAACATTACATAATACACTGTATTTCATTTAATTTTATGGGAAATTAGTGTTTCGCTATCATATACGCCGTTCCGATGTTAACGTTTAGTTTAGCATTACTTTACTGCTTTAGCACAACATTGTCAGCACGTGATGTATTACTATTATATTATTAACATTTTAAAAAATAACAAAAGACACATTCACGTCCAAATAGCAAACCCCACAAAGATATCCCATTGATTAACGTTAAATTCATACTTAATCCAGTAGGTGAGTCTATTGCCTCTATTTGGTGAGCCCTAATTCGAGCCTTTCCTCAATCAAGTAAGCAATAAATAAGCGTCCGAGATACTACGTACAAATTTCGCAGAGAACACTTTTTCATTCAACCAAAGGCGCTCTCCCGTTGCTAGAGATGTGTTTTAGTGTACGGCGGGTGCTTCAAAATGGCTAACGAAGGTATACTACAGTTTAGGCTTAGAATAATCATGTTTGATCTTTGTTTTTAACAGTTGAGCATGCGGCTGAATATGATAATAAGTTGTTAGATAATCACTAAAGATGTCCAGTTGTTAGGTAGTCAATATGTATATACGACAAACCTGTGTATATGGCGGGATACTCCGTGGCGAAGTGGTCAAGCTCGGGCTCCGAATGTTGTGGGTTAGATTCCGGGCCACGCCCTTCGGCTAACGAATGAAACCTTTCGGAGACTCCTGTGGGTCGCCGCTAGAGCTACGGGGCTCGTGCCTTGTGCACGCTGCGGAAAGAGACCGAGCCATATGGGATAAACACGGTGCAATTAAGTCGACTTTTAAGCGACTTTTTTTTCTGTATATGGATAAATAAAAAAATATTATTAGTGTAACGAGAACTATCACGATTTTAAATTTGAGAATTTACTCATGAGACCGCCACAGAAGATATGCCTTGAAATTCAAAATCTAATGGTACCTCAATGATGCCTGTATGTCACTTCTAAGTGAAGATATTCACATTTTTGTGAAGGTGAGATGATTCCTCATGCTATTAACCTGATAGTGGCGCTCTCCAGTGTGTCCGATTACCTTCACCAGCGGGTGTGCGTATCTGTTCGTGCGAGACGGTCATATGAAAACTGACTTCAAAAATATGTTCCGTCATGTTAAATGATTACAAAATAGTACAAGTATACAAATAAATCATTAATAATCTTTAAACTTGTGTTCTCTTTAACTTTAGTAGGTCAGATTGCATGTTTTGTGTGTTGAAAAGTGTAGCGCAATCGATATGCGCGGCTGTCATGACCCGTGGGTTTCCAATTCACAAAGTCACATCTTCGCAGAAAATCTGTTTTTCAACCACAATTCGAGCAAGTTTAGCAATGAAACTTTGCTGATTCAGGGGCAATATTTTATATGGCAATTACTCCCCCGATGTGTCTCCACCTTGCCGTGGTGGGGGGGCTTGCATGTCCCATCGACCCCATGTGCTTGCCGATGGATGAAAACTACATATCGGATGGCTCGTGGGATAGGGACCAGACTAAGAGAGACACAACCTGCTGCTCTGCAGGTGACTGAGGATAGCAGTCAAAATCAGGTAAACGATCCCAAAAATCTCAGTCCGGACATAACCTCTAAGGCTCCCATCCAAGGTGTATGGCTGAACGTCTCTAAGCCATAAACTCTCGTAAGTGAGAGCCTGGCCGACACAAACCTACATCAAAATTATGATGAGGTGCTGAGCACGCTACACGCTCGGCGCAGATACTCGTTCGATGGCTCTTAGCTGGGGGATATGAGGTTCCCCGGATGAAAGGGCCTGACCGTTATTCGCCCACAGACGCACGGAGGTAAGGTGCTGAGCCAGCAGCACATGTAGCCTACCTCGTGAGCGAGTACAAAAGGTGGAAAAACACCTCGGTCGCACGTCCCTTAGATAGTCTGTAACCATACTCATGGAGTGAGTGTAGTCAAAGGTGGAAAATTGTCTCGTTGACACGAAATGGAACGCCTGTCTTGCGAATCCATTACGTGGCAGCCCGAAGCAAAAGCTTGCTGTGTGGAAGACGAAATAAGAGTCTAACTGTCTCGAAAACCGAGGAAGGCTAACCTCATCAAAAATGCCCGCCGAAGCCGGAAGTGCCAGCCTACAGGCGGCAAAATAAAAATGGCACTATGCAATTACGTCCGAGTGGAATGTCTTTCGTGACCGGAAAAGCTCTAACTAGTCTTCCATCGTGCTAGGAACAGCTACCTAGTTTCCAAAACCTCATTTCTGTTGTGATTTTTCTTTTCTCTTTTTCTGTCATTGTCCAGGTTTGGCATTGGTAGCATAGAGTTGGTAGGAAGATTGTGTTGTAAAGTGCTTTCTTAGTAGTTATTGATACATGTTTGTTCTGTAGTATTGGTGCCATTTGTCCAGTGAGTTGATTTGCCTTATTGCACCTATTTTCGATCTCGTCTTCTGATCTGCCATTTGATGATATTATACTTCCTGGGTACTTGAAACTCTTTACTTGTTTCAAGGGATATTCGTTTAGGTGAATTGTTGTTGTTTGTTCTTCTTTAGTTATAGTCATTACCTCTGTTTTGCTTGTGCTAATTTTCATGTTATGTTCCCTACACATATCGTTTAGACTATTCATGTGGTCTTGTAATTTCTGATTTTGCTTTTAGTGCTTGGTCGTCCACAAACAGGAGTTCTCTAATGGTTAGATTTGCAGATGGTTCTTCTTCTGTGTTCTCGTCATGCGGTATTCTTGCTGTCTCTGCTTGGCTTGTTTCTTTACATATGTTGTCTATATATGTTATGAACAAGAGAGGGGACAGAACACAACCTTGTCGTACTCCAGATCTTATGATGAAGGGTTCTAAGTGTCCTCCAGTTGCTCTCACTATGCATTCACTGTTGTTGTATAAACTTCTACATAGGTTTGTTAGATGTGTATTCACTCCATATTGTTTAAGGATTTCCCACAGCTTGTTTCTATCTACTCAATCGAATGCCTTTTCTTGGTCGACAAAGGCTAAGTAGAGTGTTTCATTGAATTTGATTGATTTTTCTATAAGTTGCCTAAGAGCAAAAATGGCATCAGAGCATCCTTTGTTTTTCCTATATCCAAGTTGTGTTTCATTTAGCTGGGGTTCTAAGATAGTTCGTAATCTTTTTTCAAGAAATTGAAAGATAAATATCTATTGCGCTTCAAAGACTAAAACAACGGAATAAATTGTGGAGTGGAATAGATCAAACTATAAAAATTAGATTTTTATGAATGAATCCTTTTTAAAAACTTTTTTCACGTGCGTGCATGTATTAAAACAATTATTTACCTTTCCTTCCCCCTCCCATGTTGAATGGCCTTATATCATAATGACTTCTTTACTTTTGTTTCCCAGAGTTTTGTGCGTGGTCGTCTGTTAAGGCATGTGAATTACTTACTTGTGATTGTGGTGTTTCTAGTCAAGTACTTATTTTTATATGTTGAAAATTGGTTGAAACGTTCACTTATATCTTTCACTTTGTTGAACTTCCCAGTCAAATCTTGTGTTCAACCATTATCTGTATCAGCTCAACTCCAGTCACTTCCATTTTCGATACCAACTTTTAAGAAAGCATATTTATTACTACAGACGTAGGGGTATTGTGGAATCTAATAAATTCAAACCAATGCTATCCTGTAGTGAATTTAAACAATGAAGA
The DNA here is from genome assembly GCA_014155875.1 of Cepaea nemoralis. Lineage (NCBI taxonomy): Eukaryota > Metazoa > Mollusca > Gastropoda > Stylommatophora > Helicidae > Cepaea > Cepaea nemoralis. The sequence continues at coordinate 36,757 of JACEFZ010009540.1, forward strand.
CACAGATAATAGATTGTATGATTTATTGCCTGGCATGTTTTGCTGCATCTTGTCAGGTACACGCTACAGAAGTCACATAACATAAACTAAAGCATTAAGATTCAAGGTGAAATATACAACATATTTATTCACACTATGACATGTCTACCGCAGTAATTTTAAACTACTCATCAAGTGTCTTGCCGACTGGCAATCATGCTTCTGTACATCTTGTGATCTACAAAGGCGTGTAAGAAGTTTATTGACTTCTTTCTTTGCCATAATACAAAACTGTCAAGAATTTTCTCAAACTGTCTTCGTCTATCTCACTCTCCACAAATCTTTCCATTTGTCTCAACATTTTCCAGTTTTTGTCTTCTCATAATGTGGCAAACAAATTGAAAACTGTCTCTGTTTGATTTTTGTTGTGGGTCATTTTTGCTCATTAGCCTCCCTCAAAATGTTCAGATTACTCATTTTGGCTGTCCACAGAATTTTCAGCATTCCTCCATAAAATCACATCTCCAAAGCTTCCAGAGATTTTGTGTGCGTTTACTAATTGTCCAGGAATTGCAGCCATTTGTTAGAACTGGCTGATTGGAACATGCAAGAATTCTTTTTATAACTTCCAATGGCAAGGACTTATTGCATAAAATGTCATGTCTTTTAATTTGCACAAAGTTGGCTTTTGTAAATGAATGACAGTTGCCTCACCCAACTTTAACATGAATCCATTTTGAGTGTTCTTAACACACGAAATGCATTGTCCCTGCCAATATCAATCATGTGACCGGTTTCCTAACTATGGCTTCCTATTGATGACATAGGTGATTTCCAGTGTGTAGGCTTTACCAGGTTACCTGAGTCTTTATTTCATTCTGAGAATCTAATTGGGTATGTGTTATAACTTCCTCTCTTTTCTCCTGATGTAGGTAGACTGGCACCTGCATGTAAATTGATAAATGCCATTAGATTTGGCATACAAAGGAACAAGTTCTTTCACTACTGAGGTGGGGATGGGTGTGGTTCTGTATCTAATATCTGGAGTTTCAGCACAGAATGTTTGACCGACTGCTATAATGAGTCGGTCCTGTATACGTTGCAATACGGCATCCCCTCAAAGTTTATTTGCGTATATACCTTGAGTTTGGGACTGATGTTTCATTGGGTATTGGTTTTAGCAGAGTTTCAGATTCCTCTGTCAGTGTTTCTTAGGTGCATATCTTCCTGGCTCTGTCAAACAGGGACTGTACTAAGCAGTGTTTGTACTGGACAGGTGCGAAGCTGTAGAAATTTAAGTACTGGCCTATCCGTGTTTCTTTGCGGTACACTTTCAATTGTGTCGTCTGCTGTACTTGATTAGGATTTCTAGGAATGGCAAAACATGGTTGTGTTTGTTTTCCGTGGATAGGGGGATGTTCTTATGTGTCTGGTTCATTGTGGCCTGAAACGATGTTGCTTATTGCTTATCTGTGGTGATGATTATTATATTGTCCACATAACGGCAATAGAGGAAAATGTTTTAATGTTTGAGGATCTCCTTTCTGTCATGAAGATGTTCGCTAGAATGAGACCAAGAGGACTCCTGATGGCCACTCTGTCAGTTTGGTAAAATGTGTTTTTTTTTTTTTTTGAGAAAGTTTAATTTTGTGAGGGCGGGACATAGCTATAATAGTCCCTCCAAAGTAGGTGTTGGTATATCTAGTTTTAGTTGTCTTTTATACGTTCACATATGATTTTCACTGTTTCATTTAATGGAACGTTGGTGAATAGGGAGGCTATATCTATGGATTCCACGTGTTTATGATTTACGTCCAATGTGTATTATAACTCCACCAGTTCAAATTTATTTCTGAGTATTATTGAATCAAAGAACTGTCATACTGGCTTTAAAATCTCAGCTAGCCATCTCACCTTCCAGTGTTGCACAAAGCTGACCATAGATAGAATTGGTTTTAGTGGGATTCCTAGCTTGTGAAGTTTGGATAGTCCATACATATGAGGAGTTTGGTAGCCATACAGTATGTGGTTTGAGCATTTTTGCAATAGCCTCACTGATGAGTTTCTCATTAATAAATGACTGAATCTCTTTCCTCATTTCATCCAGGTCCTCCTTATGTTTTTTTTTAGATTGGTCCGATAAAATTTTCCATTTTACACTGGTAGTCTGACATGTCTATCAATACTGTACCACTACCTTTTCTGTCTGTAGGCATTATCTTGATTCACACAAGCTGCAGTGACATAGTAGTTAGTGTGCTTGCTTGCCAAGACAGTGGTCTGGTCTCCAGCAGGGGCAGGATTTTTGTTTTCCAACTGGCACAGCTCTGTGGTAGACCTAGCCTCATAAAAATTGGTACTAGAAAATTTTCAGAATATAGGAAGGAAAGGAAAGGTGATGAAGAAGTGAATTGGCCACTCTATATGTCGTGGCCTAGAATATGTGAAGGCTTAACACTTCAGAACTCAGCAACAGTATCTGCTATGAGAGTACCTTTACCTTTTTATTTCTCCATTACCTCAGTTGGTGTAGTCTTCGTACCTTCAGAGATTATTCTCATGCCAGCATGTACTTATTACATAAACACTTCTTCCATAATTTAAGATGTTTTCTTTGGCCTTTACTACATTTGTACCTATATCATCATTTGGTCTTAGTCAGATATGACTAGAGCTACCATATGACAGATGGTACTTTCTGTTAGCATTGGGAGGGCACGAGCCTTACCCTAGTGTGAGGAAATGCAACCTAAAGGCTAAATGTCATGGCAGGGCAGACCAGGCCCTAAGCTTTGGTTGGCAACTGGTCAAGGATGGAAGCTTTGACGTGCGGAAAGTTAGAGCATTGCTTTGCTGATCCGGCAGCTTTTGCAGCTTGTCTTGTTCCAGACGTATTAATGTTACCTTTCATCTGGAGTAAACAAGGCAGACCGAGAGAGGGATCATGCTGCATGAGCAACACATGGTCTCTAAATTCAGCCCATGCGTTGTGCTATGGAGGGGTATAACTCCATTTCACAAACTTATCATCTGGCCAGGTGCCAAAGTCAGTCAGTCATCATTAGGATGGCTTGCTTGAGATGTTTGCAGGCCTAAGCTCCGTTGATGGATAAAAGGCAGAAACAATTTTTGTTTTAAGGTCTTTTGATCTGTAGTTTGATATGCAGCAGTAAGAGCAGTGTAAGAGGCTTTAATTTGGAGAAAACTACACAATAAGTATATACACTGCTGAAAGAGATGCAGTGTGTAGGTATACTTGATGTCCATATTATTTCTGTTACTGTGTCTGACTAGTTTAAGTCCTCATGTTGAAATAATTATTAAGATCCCTTTCTTTTTTCTCTAGCGGAATATGAAGCTGTCGATCTGAACAAGAAAAAACTTATAGAGGAAGTCTTAGTCGAGGAGCGTGATGATGCAATAATCCGAGTGGCAAAAATGAGGAAACGTCAACCTCCTAAATTGCGCAGCAAGGCTAGAAATATTGCCAGTAACATAATAAACTACTATGTAAGTTTTTTTTTCTGCAAAATTTTTATGTATGTCCAGTATGAAACGCTGGTTCTTGCTGGACAGTGTGGAATGTTTAGAACAAAAAAGACAATTCTATTCTTTAGTCTTCTATTATAATGCCTCAAAATTTATCAGCCACACAAACATACCAGAATAGTTTCAGAGCAATGGGCAGATTAAGAAAACGGTGAATTCAAAGGTGGCAGTCAATCAGGTGCCGTCTCCACAATGAAGGTTGGTTGCAGTGAATCTCCAACACTGTCTCTCCCCCTGACTGTACATTCTGTCAGATTGATGTTCATCCATCTCTTGATGTTATCTTCCCACTTGTATCGTTGTCTACCTCTTGCTCGTTTGCCTTCAACCTTGCCCTCCAGTACGGTTTTTATAAGGGTGTTATGTCTTTTAACGTGTCTGAAATATTTCACTTGCCCCTTTTTTATTTCTTTCATCAACTCTCTTTTCATTCTATTTTTCTAGAACCTCTGTATTTGATTGTTTTTGTCTCTATGAAATACGACATATCCTTCTGTATATCCACATCTCCAGGGCCTCTATTTGACTTTCTAATTGTTTGTTAAATGTCCAGGCTTCCGCGCAATAAAAAAAACCACATTAACTCATAACCAAGTAATAAGTCTCAGGGGTCCTATTCTGGAAGAATTCAATACTTGGCACAGGTTAACAATCATCATATTTCTGGAGACAGATCCGCTCATCTCCTCTACAGAATGACTATAAATATTCTGTTGTGGGTTGTTTTCTCATTTGTTAAATTTGACATCTTCTAATTCTTCTTCTGCGTTTGTCCGTAATTGTGTCGTGCCGGTTTACAGCAGTACAGCGATATTTGAACCTTTCGGCAGACACATCCGACTTCTTCAGGCATTTGTTGGCCAGGTTACCTTCCTGGGAAATTTGACATGAAGTGGTCTAATCTGTGATTTTCGACTGCTGAGGGATTTTATTTTATCGCCCTTATCAACAAAGCTAGGTGGCTGATGCACTACACCTGGGAAGATGTACCCCATCAACAAATGCCTGAAGAAGTCGGATATGTCTGCAGAAATGTGCAAATATCGCAGCGCTGCTGTAAACAGGCACAACGCAAATACGTCTAAAACAACATTCCAGATAAACGCAGAAGATGATGCATTAGATATGGATCAGGGAAGAGTGTGGCATCTTCTGGTATTTTGCAAACGTATCATGTTTCATGTCAGAAACTGGCCGTACCTCCAAGCCACACAGTTATCCTAACAGCGGCATAAATGAGAGGTTAGGTAGGGTATAATGGAAATAGAAGAGTGAGAAAATTGAAGAGAAATTGTATAAGTATTGTAGAAGAACAGATAATAGGTGTCTGATAAAATGAATAATATACATACGGGCAAACACTAGAGTGATGTAACCTGTTTCCACACTCAATTATTTTTTAAGCCTCATTATTTCTGTTTATGGTTTCCAATGCACATGTCTTAAATACAGTGGACAGCATGTCCCCGTTTACCATTTAGTCAAGTAGTTTTGATTTGACATTTGGAAGGTGGAAGTTCTCTCCAGGAAATACAAGTTTGACACCCTTAATGTGTGAACACAAAATGTTTTCTAAAGATTTCATTTATGTTTACAAGAGCATTTCTGGTGGAATCTACATTGATGTAGTTTTGTTTCCTAATTGTATTTTAATTGTTTTAATTTTTATGTATTTATTTTATTTTGTTCTGCTGTCAGTTTTTTTGTTTTTTTTTTAGTTTTAAATGTAGACATTGATGATACATTATTTCTGAAAAGCAAGTCACATGTGTGCTAACTTTTCCTTTAGTGCAGAGTTTCTGTAAGGGTAGATCCAAGCACAGATCTACTCAATGACATCACACAGTGCACCGAGAATAATCTTGCAGACTGTATTAATACTGAGGGTTCTCCCAACATCAGTATGCTGTCAAAGGTGAGTTGCTTTATTACTAGTTTAATCAACTCATGGAAAGTGAATGCAATTGTAACTTATTCTATTCCAATCAAGGGCACAACCAAACAATTAAGTTATTCCATTCCAAGCAAGGGCACAACCAAACATTTAAGTTATTCCATTCCAAGCAAGGGCACAACCAAACATTTAAGTTATTCCATTCCAAGCAAGGGCATTACCAAATATTTAAGTTATTCCATTCCAAGCAAGTACGAGGAGGCTTCAAATTAAAACCTTAAATGTTTTTTTTTTTTTTGGGGGGGGGTGTGTGTGTGTGTGTGTGAGAATATGTTTTTGAAAAGTAGAGAACCAATGTATAATTTATGTAGTCACCACTGCATTCAATGCAAGTATCCAGTGGTGATAAAGTGCTTGGATTTCTGTAAAATAAAAAATCAACTCTGAGGTCACTACCCTGTGTGCCAGACCTGGACATGAACAAGCTGTCACAGAAGTCATGCCGTTTTGAAACATGGCGTGCATCACCACACTGAACCTTCATTTATAGATGAATATCTATAGATTTTTTACCCTTTCACTGATTAAAAAAACACTGATAACAAAATGCTGCTCCTCAGGGCAGCCATCTTTAAACTGTCTTTATGGTATCACCATGTTTGTCTGCACCGTGATGTATGTGCTTAACACTCTTGACACCCTTAACAACAACATTGACAGGTTACACGACAGAGGCATGGTTATTGTAATTTCTATCACACTTAGTTTTCATGTGAAGCCCCTTCATAACAAAGGGATCTTCAATTTGATGTTAATCTGTATGAAACTGAGGTGAGTATGAACATTCTTTTCAATTCTCATTTTCTCTTCATTGCTTTCATTTTTTCATGCTTTTGTTCTTCTTGTCCTGTCGTCACCTTCTGATGTAGTCACAGGAGATCTCCTTGACTGTATGTTGTGAATGTGTTTGTTTGCTGATGAAGGCTAATCGCTGCAATGTCCTGTATGTGTCTTAATTCTGTTATGTAAAGCTGCACTACTTTGTGTCATTTTATATATAAAACATACTGTTATACGGATGTAAACCTATGAAATTTAGCAGACAGGCTGAGAAACAGCCAAAGGCAGTGGAAATGTGGTTTCATAAGAAAATTCAAATATCATAAACAGACAGAAACACACATCAGGCAGTTCTTCAAGAAACATGAAGACCGTAAGTTGAAATAAAGCAATCCCTATCTCTTAATTTCTTATGTTTTGAAACAGCTTTACTGATCATTTGTATGAAAATGTGAATAAATCTTTCTTCTTTACACTAGGCTATCACAGAATGTTTGGCTGACAGAGAAGAGCTAATGAAAGTAAAGCGCCAACACCTGGCAAAGCAGACCAAACAATTTTCACAGGGCAGACGAAAAGGAAAGCACAGGTTTCCTTACATTGCATCTCCCCATATCAACAACACTGACTTTGTTGTCGATGAGGGAATTTACATATAATAACAAATATTAGTTTCGTCATAGTTTTTAAGTTTTCACTCCTCTCAAATGGGGGGGGGGGGGGGGGGGGGGGTGTTTGTTTTTTGTTTGTTGTG